>CAOGCB010674239.1:0-18650 GCA_948266635.1 Cnidoscolus chayamansa
GAGAAATTTTATTTGGATGCATAATAGAAAAGGTATTCTGCTTTTCCATATGTGCATCAAACAAAGGAGGAATGATTTCATGTTAATTAAATAAAGGAAATAGCTTACTGCCTTCAGTTCTTTTACAACCGCATTTCTCAACAACAACAACAACAACAACAAAGCCTTAATCCCAAACAAGTTGGGGTCGGTTGTATGAATCCTCTAACAAATAAGCTCTCAGGTAATATCCCAATCACACTCCTTCCATTACTCGGATTTTACGCCTCCATTCAAGTCTATTACTAACTAAATCCGTATCAATTCATTTAACACTACACCCTGGTGCCGATGTAGCGCGTGCCTAGGAGAGCACGTCCCAACGTTATAATAGTTTAGAGAATTCATCATAAGATTGGCTAAGTTTTTACGCTGACCGCCTACCTACCGCAACCCTCCTCCTTTACCCGGGCTTGGGACCGGCTACGCTACTCGCATAGGCGGAGTTTTTACATTTAATTTACGATGAAAATATTTAAAAAAAAAATTTATTAAAAGGAACTCGATATTAAAAAGACAACTCTTATGTAGTCTTACTCCCATCTTCAACTGAAGTTACCGCTTCGCTGTTCTCCGACTCCATCCATTCTCCGGACTTCCGTACTCCGTTAGAAGAAGAAGAAGCAGAAGGAAAAAAAGAAACTCCCAACATTTCCTGATTTCCTTTGAACTAATGTTTCATTTCTAATGATAATTTGATCAGATCCATCATGGGACACCTTAATCTACCTGCATCTAAGCGAAACCCTAGGCAATGGAAGCTGCTCGACCTAGTTTCTGCTGCATTCTTCGGCTTAGTCTTTCTTTTCTTCCTTCTCGTGTTTACTCCTCTCGGAGATTCTCTCGCCGCCTCTGGCCGTCAGGCTCTCCTCCTCTCCACTTCGGATCCGCGTCAGCGCCTCCGCCTCGTCGAGCTTATTGAGGCCGGTCGACACCCTCAGCAGATCGAGGCCTGCTCTGCAGACTCTGTTGATCATATGCCGTGTGAAGATCCCAGGCGCAATAGCCAGCTCAGTAGAGAAATGAATTTCTATCGAGAGCGTCATTGTCCGCACCCAGCTGAGACCCCTCTCTGCTTGATCCCACCCCCCAATGGATACAAGATTCCGGTCCAATGGCCCCAGAGTTTGCATAAGGTATGCCTCTGTGTTTAATTTCACGTTTAGCGGTCGAGTAAAAAGACAGGAAAGAAAGTGTCTTTTTGATCTTCAACTGGGAGAGAACGATAGATTAATGATCCGCTTGGTAACTTAAATTGGTTTCATATTTGCTTTTATTTTATCCAATGACAATCTGTATTAGGACTACTAATCATCTTAGGCACCTCCTGGCTAGGTTTCGGGGATAATAACTATATTGTCCAACTTCTGTCTCTGGAATTAATCGTGTTGGGTTTTTTCCCTGTTTCTTTCATTACCAATATGCAGATATGGCACGCCAACATGCCACATAACAAAATTGCAGACAGGAAAGGTCACCAAGGATGGATGAAAGAGGAAGGTGAATACTTTGTTTTCCCTGGCGGCGGTACAATGTTTCCTGAGGGAGCCATTTCATACATTGAAAAACTTGGGCAGTATATCCCTATAAGTGATGGAGCTTTAAGGACTGCCCTTGACATGGGATGTGGGGTAGGAATACTGTTACTTAGTTGCTTTTTACCTCTTAAATATATCG
The DNA here is from genome assembly GCA_948266635.1 of Cnidoscolus chayamansa. NCBI lineage: Eukaryota > Viridiplantae > Streptophyta > Magnoliopsida > Malpighiales > Euphorbiaceae > Cnidoscolus > Cnidoscolus chayamansa. The sequence goes on from CAOGCB010674239.1 coordinate 1,717, forward strand.
GCACATTCAGCAGTTCTCTATCTGAATCTTTACCAGGTTGCCAGTTTTGGAGGATATATGCTAAAGGAAGGAATTTTAACCCTCTCGTTTGCTCCTAGAGATTCACACAAATCACAAATACAATTTGCACTGGAAAGAGGAATTCCGGCATTTGTTGCCATGCTTGGGACTCGCAGACTCCCATTTCCTGCTTTCTCATTTGACTTTGTGCACTGCTCTCGATGTTTGATCCCTTTTACAGCCTATAGTTAGCTCTCTTTCCGGTATCTTTGTGTATTCTCTTCTGCCACCACTTACTACTAGCTCTTACTTTGAAATATCTCTTTGCAGATGCAACTTATTTCATTGAAGTGGATAGGTTACTTCGCCCTGGAGGATATCTAGTCATCTCTGGTCCTCCTGTTCAGTGGGCTAAACAAGATAAGGAATGGGCAGATCTCCAAGGTGTGGCAAGAGCATTATGTTATGAACTGATTGCAGTGGATGGAAACACTGTCATCTGGAAAAAGCCTGCTGGAGGTTCATGCCTGCCCAACCAAAATGAATTTGGGCTTGAACTGTGTGATGAAACAGATGACCCAAGTTATGCCTGGTAATGTTGCAACATTGCATGCTCAGTTTCTGGTACTTCTTTTAAGAGACGTTTAGAAACTTGGATGGAGATACATTCTCCATATTGTAATGTCAATAAATTTGCCTTTATAGTGTTCAAGATATCTGTATTTTCAAGAAACCAACAGGAATTTTAAAGCTAAGCTCATCTGGATTACAGGTACTTCAAATTAAAGAAATGTGTGAGTAGGACTTCTTCTGTCAATGGGGAATATGCCGTTGGGACAATTCCTAAGTGGCCAGATAGGGTAACAAGAGCTCCTTCAAGAGCCATGCTTGTGAAAAATGGGATTGATTTGTTTGAAGCTGACACACGACGTTGGGTGAGGAGGGTGGCGTACTACAGGAACTCATTGAATGTGAAGCTAGGAACTCAAGCCATACGCAATGTCATGGACATGAATGCGTTTTTTGGGGGTTTTGCTGCAGCACTTGTATCTGATCCTGTATGGGTGATGAATGTTGTTCCTGCTGGCAAGCTTTCTACCCTTGGTGTGATTTTTGACCGGGGCCTTATTGGAGTCTACCATGATTGGTGAGTTAGAATTGCTTTTAATTTAAAATTGCATTGAACAGGAAATTATACATTAATAATCTCATTTCGTGGACTTCCAAACTTAAAAGGTGAATAAAATTTGTACAAAGAGATTGATTGCATTTTGGCAGTTTAGTTAAAGAGGTTTCTAATCTAAGCTATATTGCCTAAGCCATGCATGCAGCGTCTTCCTAATCTGTCTGATAATTTTAATTTGTTAAACTGGAATTCCATATTTTCTATCAAATCAATCGTAACTACTACCTACATTAAGTTATTAACATAATTATGCAGCAGAAATAAGACCTCATCAATAATTATTTTAAGCTGTATAATGCCTGAAAAATTATCTTTCCCTTGATATAACATTTTTTATTAGTCTGGTGTAGATTATACTTAGTTATATGTCCACCTATAGAATCTGTTTAATGAAGTGAAGTTTCCTTTGCATTTTAGACCTAGTTAGTTAATTCACTAAACCTTTATTCCTTTTCAATTAATGGGACTTCATGGGCAACACGCCTGAATAGATTTTCATTGGTGATCATAGGTGTGAGCCTTTCTCAACATACCCTCGGACTTACGATCTCATCCATGTGGCTGGCATTGAATCACTCATAAAACATTCAGATTCTAGCAAGAACAGGTAATGAATCTACATCAACTGCAGTTTCTTTGTTTTATTATTATTTTGTTTATTTGTTCTTTGTTTTAATTCTACGGAGAAAGTTTTCTATTTCTCTTAAAATTTATATTTAGATTTTATTATATTTTATTTTTGTCTCAGGTAATTGATAATTGATTGAAATTCTTTATATTCAAGAACAACATATTCTTTGCGTTACTTTTCATTTTCTTTAATCCCTGATAAGGAGAATTCATTTGTTGTTGAAGTTGCGATCAGAAATATTTATATTCTGTGTACATCTAGATCTAAGGAACGAAAAATACTTTTCTGAAGTATAATCTGCCATAATCTGTCTTGGTAACATTATATATTTATGCTTTATTTATCTGATTAAACTGCATTAGTTACCAGAAATTGATTTGTGCAAAAGGTGATCTGCAGGATAAAGTTTTCCCACTGTGGAAGAAGATTTCAATTTGACAGAGATAGGAAAGTAATCAAAATGATGAAATATAAATGTTGGTCCGTGTGCATAACACTATGCTTTGCGTATTGACACTACAAAATTGATAGGATTTCAGAATTCCCTTTGAAAGTAACTTTGATAACTGTTTGATAGAGTTCTGATTTGCCTGTGAATGTTGTGAACTGTTTTCTTGGTCTTATCCTGTAGGTAGTAAGATTAAAGTACTACATCCCTTTTGAAGTTGGCACACACTTATGACATTCAAAGTTTCACGTTTCCAGCAAAGAAAATTGTAGTAAAGTGGACGAGTTCATTGATCACTTGTTTTACTGCAGGTGTAACCTTGCGGATTTGATGGTGGAGATGGATCGAATTTTACGTCCAGAAGGAACAGTTATTATTCGTGATAATCCTGAAGTTATCGATAAAGTGGCTCACATAGCTCATGCTGTAAGATGGACAACTATTATACATGAGAAAGAACCTGAATCACACGGGAGAGAACAAATTCTGGTCGCAACAAAGATCTTTTGGAAGTTTCCTTCAGCATCTCACTGACATATTTGTTCCTTGTAATGTAGCATTTTTCCCCCTTGTTAATTCTTATACTATGCGGATATATATAATCTGCATGCATAAAACGGGTGCAGATGCTTCTTTGCCTTTAATCTGGTTATTTATATCAAAAGATGGTAGGAAATGCAAAGATGGAAGTACATTTTTTTAATGTTTAGGATAGGTATACTCGGAGCAATTATAATTTGAGATTGTGATTTTATTTTATTTATGAACATCAAGTTTGTATACCTTGACAATATTCAGGTTATGGTTTTTCATCTCAGAAAATAACACCTTAGAGCTTAAAATAAAAAGGAACACATGAAAGAGCATCTACTTCAGCTTGAATGTATTTACCAGACGAGAACTTGTCAACTGTTATCGCAGAAAGGTACTACTTACCTTGTGGTTCAATCTTCACTGTTAGATGTGGGAACGGAAGGCTTCCGTCTTTGACAATTTTCAAAATATTGCTTATTATTGCAGATGAGATGTGACTATCTGAGCGTTTGCTTGTTTCAGTGACAATGGTTTTTGACCGGCAAATGTGATTTCTTTTTCCAATTTCCACCAAAATCAAAACTAAGCCCTAATTTTTTCTTATAGATTTTCTAGTGTAAGAAAAAAATTGATGATGTTTTAACATATAATAGCCGAATTAATTAGTAACAATATGGATGCTGCTCTTCTGCATTTACAATGTGTTTGGGTGGCAATGCCCCTCTCTGATGGCCGGTATTTTCGAGGTGTTCCTCTCAAGCTACATGCATTTGTGGATTGGATGTTGGTTAGTGGGAGAAAAGGGCAGGATCCTTAATGTTTAACCCGATTCTCCTCCTATGGAATATGGGATTTAACTTTTTGGGCTCTAGGGATGTTTCTTTTGGGCCTTGTACTCTCTCTTTTAATGAATCTGCCTTTGGTTGGAAGAAAATAATTAGTAACAATATTATCTAACATGCATTGAGCTTATTTATGATTTTTGGCCTGACTGGACCCGCGGACTGAGAGGAGAGGGATTTGAAGTGTAGAGTAAATAGTGGGGTGGGGGACTAGTTCCTTACTTCCTTCCATCTCTGACCCGAAAAGAGCATGTCATTAAGATTTCAAGATGAGTCGGTCTGTAACAACCAGCTCCAGTCGAAGTTGGTGGAAACAAGAATATGATGTGGGTCAAAATAGAGAGAAAACTTGGGAAGTAGAATATTGAATGAGTCTTGAAGAAGATAGATCCTAATAAGGAGGAAAAAAGGCCTCTGAGACTTTAATGTAAATGGAGAAGGAAGTTGGGATGTGGTGGAAAAAATTGGCAAAGCATGGTATAAATGCAACAGCAAAAGTAAAGGTAAAAGTGGGCCTAGCTCTAGAAGTTCAGATAATGATAAAAATGGCTCCATCTGATTCTCTCTCCCTCTACCTGGATTCATGGAATTAATTAAGCCTTGGCATGCATGGACAGCAAAATTAAAAGGAATTACGGTGTCTTTGTTCAGATTACAACCAAAATGAGAGTGAAAGGTCATGTGGGTTGTGGTCCTGTATCTGTATGCGAGAACCATCTGCATTTTCACACTCTATTGCCTCCCCATTTAGGTCTTGTTTGTAGGTCTCATTTTCAACCCAAGAACTAGAAATGCCTCTTCTTATGACATATTCGTTCTTACTTCACACATATCAATATACCATCTTCTTGGTGTTTTCTCATATTCTGAAACTTCGCTTTGCCTATCTTGTCCACCACCCTTCAGAAAGTCCAAAGCCTCCTGCTTCTTATGTACATCAGACAAATAAAATCATCATTAATATGCTGATCGCTTAGCAATGTCTTCAATATAATTAACACAGATCATTTTCTATAACAAGATTTATTACAGATTTCAATATGGATAGAATTACTTGATCTTCTCATAAAAGTCATTCATGGCAGAGGCAGAGGCAGTGGCAGAGAGAAGAATATGTGTTTGTGTACAGAAAGAATTATGATGAGACTTCACTTATTTAGTAGTATTGTTACACAGCTAGGTATCCATTTTCATTTTGTAGCTTCTGCAATCGGTTGATTAATTTCAGTAAGCATCGATCATGCAATTGCTTGTTGGGTAATGGGTTGTTTTTCTTCACAAGCTGATCTAAATGATACCATTTCTCTGGACTTCGGCTCGCTGGTTCCTTCTTTTTTTAACTTGGAGTTCATCCATGAGTGTTAACTTGTAGGTATTTATTGTACAAATCACACAACTTGCAAGAATTAGATTTATGAATTGAATTCATTAAAGAGAAAAGGGTAGTAATTACAAGGTGGTTTTGACACTCTTCATTTAATTACAACATCTAATCCCTCTTCATTACATAAATAACTCATCATCTTGTAGTAAAATTAACTAAGCCTATTTATTATTAAATTAATCATAAAATCCCAACTCAAATTCATAATAATCATTTCTTATTTATGCATACACACACTCAATAAATTTTTTGTATTTTTAAAAAATAATTAATATAAAGACATGTCATTTAAAAAAAAAGGTGGATAGTTATAAATAGATAGAAAACATAGCCTATAATAGAATGTAGTATGGCATTTGCTCCTCCCACTACATTTCCCATCATTACTATCTTTTCTAAGGCCTAAATTGGTAATTTACTTTTTCTACCTTCACACCCTTTTCTTTTCTTTTCTTTTTTTAAAATTAATAAATTATTATGTTATTGTAACTTAATTATCTTATAAAAATGAAATTATTATTATTATTTATTATAGAGTGAAAGATATAATAGTTTGAATGTAATATTTAATATTAAAATAATATATATATATATATAATTTTAAAATGATATTTTTTTGATAACGTGCTCCGAAATAGATATCATGTTGAATATAAAAAATATATAAATAAGGGTTATATAAAATTAATAACTCATGTTACATTTCACGTGTACTCTCCTCTTCCATAAATAAAAAATAAAGAAAAGAAAAATCAATCAGAAGACATATTACAACCTCAGCCTAATTCCTTGCAATAAAACCTAGAAAATCCGGGTAAGACCCGTATCTATCTCAACCCGCAACTCATTCTTCTTCTTCTCCGGGAAGCTAAGCCGCTGCTACGAAGATGTGGTCAAGCAAGTGAAAAGCAAAACACAGCTAGTGACCTTGTGAAAACGGAACACAGATACATTTCTCATTACAACTTCAGATCCATCAACCGCCGAGGGATAAAGCTGCATGCGAGCTTTCCCCCTTTCTCAAAAAAACAAGAAACACACACACAGGGGAAACGAGCCAACCCTCAACATTGTGAGGAACTAAACAGCAATAAAGAAAATAAAAGTGAGATCGAGGGGACGGTGGCCAATGAAGCTGTGCAAAGACTTGGAACTTAGAGAGATAGAAGATGTGTCCGTTTACTTGAATTAATTTGAATTAGTGGTTTCAAAAAAGAAAAATTCATATTAAAAATGCCAAAATTGGGATGTGAAAGCTGAGAGTTACAAGTGAAATGGTTTTATAAAATATGAAGAAAGGGTCAAAAAAGCCCCAAATCAAATTTCTTTGAATTGTTAAATTCACAGACTTTGAGACACCAAACAGAGTCAAACCGGTCCATTTTGGAGCTTTGTATTTGTAAGGCTTCCAACCACACCCATATTGCGTTATTATCTTCTCTTCACACACCCCCTCTTTCCATTTTTCTTTTCTCTGCAAAATCTTTCTTGTTCTTGCTTCTTTCATCTTTTCTCGCTACTCTGCTTCCATCCTTTTCTTCCATGCAGCTAGCCCCATATCATAATACTTTTGCCTGGGACTAGGGTTCCTCATTTTTATTTTCATCACCTCACCTCTGCAATTTTGTTCCTTTTATCGCTCCATCTCTCCTTTTTTTATGCTTTTTGTTTAGGGTATAGAGTGATTAACTTTTAAAGAGAGAGAGAGAGGGATAGAGAACGAAGTGCTAAGCAGGAGTTTAAAAGGCCTTCTTTCTCTTTCTTTCTCTCTGACAAAAATACCAAGTTTCTGTAGAGAGAAAGTTGGAGACATTTGGACATTTTCCTTTTGTCTCCTCTACCTCTTTCCCTTTCTTTTTTCTTCCTGTTCTTGATCTTGAAATCTTTGTATTCTCAAATACTGTTTCTTAAGACTTTAGACTATAATTTATTGATTTTCTATTTTGGATTGGCTTGGTTGGATGTTGATTTCATTGGTATGATTGATAAATGATTTAAAATCTGTTGACGATTGCCGGGTGAGGGAAGTTCTTGTAAACTTTGAAGATAAGAAGCAATTCTAGAAGGGGGGATTAGTGATATACTGGAAGAAGATATACAGAAAAAAACAAGCTTTAATCAAGTTCATGAGTTTTGGGGGTTTCCTTGAAAACGGTAGTCCAGGTGGTGGAGGTGCAAGAATCGTGGCAGATATCACATACAGCAGCAACAATATGCCCACTGGTGCAATAGCTCAGCCACGCCTTATATCTCCTTCGTTCACCAAGTCCATGTTCAACTCCCCTGGACTTTCTCTTGCTCTCGTACGGCCTCCGTTCTCTCTCTCTCCCCTCTTTTTCTTTGTTTATGAGCACCCAGTTTGAGGATTTGTTTTGTTTTTTTTTTTTTTGTTCGTTTTTGTTTAGCAACAACCCAATATAGATGGTCAGGGTGACGTACCTAGGATGGCCGAAAACTTCGAGCAAAGCGGTGTTAGGAGAAGCAGAGAAGAAGAACATGAGAGCAGATCTGGGAGTGATAATATGGATGGAGCTTCTGGTGATGATCAAGACGGAGCTGACAATCGTCCAAGAAAGAAGAGATATCACCGACACACTCCACAGCAAATTCAAGAACTGGAAGCGTACGATTTTGATCCTGTGAATTATTGCGCTGGATTTCAGTGATTTTCTTACCACGATTATTGCTTTTTTTTTTCTTTTCTTTTTCAGTCTGTTCAAGGAGTGTCCTCATCCTGACGAGAAACAAAGACTGGAGCTTAGCAAAAGGCTTTGCTTGGAGACCAGGCAAGTCAAGTTCTGGTTTCAAAATCGCCGAACCCAAATGAAGGTAACGTCGTCAAATCACCACAGCTGTTTTTCTTTTTTTCGTTTCAAGGCTTTAGATTTTTGGTTGACGCGGAACATGTCTATTGGTTTTGCACCAGACTCAATTGGAACGCCACGAGAACACATTACTCAGGCAAGAGAACGACAAGCTTCGTGCGGAGAACATGTCCATTAGGGATGCCATGAGAAACCCCATTTGTTCCAACTGCGGTGGTCCTGCAATTATTGGTGATATTTCACTTGAAGAGCAGCATTTGACGATTGAAAATGCCCGCTTAAAAGAAGAACTAGATCGTGTTTGCGCCCTTGCTGGCAAGTTCTTGGGTCGCCCCATTTCCTTATTAGCTAATTCTATTGGCCCCCCGATGCCAAATTCAAGCTTGGAGCTTGGTGTTGGTAGTAATAATGGTTTTGGTTGTTTAAGCAACGCGGCTACAACAGTACCTTTGGGACCTGATTTTGGAGCTGGGATTTCCAATGCTTTGGCCGTGGTGACCCAAACTAGACCACCAACAGCTAGCATGACAGGTCCCGATAGGTCATTTGAGAGATCTATGTTCCTAGAGCTGGCGTTAGCGGCCATGGATGAGTTGGTTAAGATGGCACAGACTGATGATCCTCTTTGGTTCAGGAGCTTAGAGGGTGGTAGGGAAATATTGAACCATGAAGAATATATGAGAATTTTCACTCCTTGCATTGGGATGAAACCTAGCGGGTTCGTTTCTGAGGCTTCCAGGGAGACTGGCATGGTAATCATCAACAGTTTGGCACTTGTTGAGACTTTGATGGACTCGGTGAGCTGTTTAAGCGCTCTATACGTTCACTTCATTCCTTTGAAATGAAGTGTTCGTGACTTTTTCTTCTTCAACCTTATAAAATTTTATTTAATTTGCTTCATTTTTTTTTTGTTTTATTTCATGGGAAATTAATTTGGTTTATATCTTTTCTGTAGAATCGATGGGCAGAGATGTTTCCCTGCATGATTGCTAGGACATCTACCACAGATGTGATATCCAGTGGAATGGGGGGAACTAGAAATGGTTCACTTCAGTTGGTAAGCCACCGTTGCAGAAGTGAAAATTAATTCATCCAATATTATCCAAAACGAATTGCATTTTACATTTTCAGATGCATGCTGAGCTCCAAGTTCTATCTCCTTTGGTCCCCGTTCGAGAGGTCAATTTCCTCCGGTATTGCAAGCAGCATGCAGAAGGTGTTTGGGCTGTTGTCGATGTGTCCATTGACACCATCCGAGAAACTTCGTGTGCAGCAACATTTGTGAACTGTAGGAGGCTTCCTTCTGGTTGTGTGGTTCAAGATATGCCTAATGGGTACTCCAAGGTAAGGATGACTAGCGTATGCATTTATTTTTATGATCATTGTTCAGTAACGTTGAAGGTCTGGTTGATTGAACTCAAAAAGATCATAAATCATGAACATTTGCATTCCCAAGCGACTTAGGGCTCATTCATCTAAGAGCTTTTGTTAAATCTAGTGATTACTCACTGAATTTCTCACACTGTCGCTAGCCAATTGTTTAGTGTCTCTGGGGTCATTTCATTGACTTGGATGCTTCCTGTGGTCTCAAAAATAAATTGTACAAGTTGCAATTTTCAACAACTTGGTTTACTTAAAATAATTTTCATCATTTGGCAAGATACGTGAGGAAATCGAGAAGCACACTATTTTTATGCATAGAAGCCTCCATTACCCATATTTTGGTGTCGATTTCATACCCTTTTGCATGTAAATGTTTATCTTTAACATAGGTTTTATAAACAATACATCTGATGTTTCTATTCCAACCTTTGATGCTGTCTTGGCTACCCTTATATACATATATTATATGTATGTCCCTAACTCAATAGAGACCTTAGAGTCAAATTCCAAGACTTAGCTTAATTTGTTTACTCGTGAGTGTCCTAATATTTTATTTAGAATTATACTCATCTTCAAATCTTGCTGCTTTGATTCCATTCCCTTTCATGGAGCCCAACCTCAGAGCCAGCCATTTCCGAGATATGCATCCGTTTTTATGGAGATAATGTTCATGGACGTTAAATTATACACTGACACTGACGTCCTAAAATAATATAATCAGATTGAGTTGCAGCTTCCTTCCATTCCTTGGAAGCAATATTTTCATCATATTATATCTTCTAATTAATTTCTAATCATTAGCTGACAGAAATTAGGAACGTATATAAATCGTTGGCCTAAAATAATAAAAATAAAGAAATGTTTCCTTCAGCCTCAGCTAAAATGCAGAATTTTGACCGGTTGATATACCATACCTACTGTAATGCAGGTGACATGGGTTGAGCATGCAGAATATGACGAGACTCAAATCCACCAACTCTACCGGCCGTTGATAAGTTCCGGCATGGGCTTCGGCGCCCAACGGTGGGTCGCCACCCTTCAACGCCAATGCGAGTGTCTAGCTATTCTCATGTCCACTGTTCCCACCAGGGACCACACAGGTTACATACACAGTCCCATTAGGGAGAGCTGACAAAGAAAAAAGTTTTTTCTTGTTTTTACGTTTGACAAAAAAGTTGATGATGCAGCCATTACCTCGAGTGGGAGAAGAAGCATGCTGAAGCTGGCTCAGAGAATGACGGATAACTTCTGTGCTGGGGTGTGCGCTTCGACGGTCCACAAATGGAACAAGCTGAACGCAGGAAATATCGATGAAGACGTTAGAGTGATGACCAGAAAAAGCGTGGACGATCCTGGGGAGCCACCGGGTATTGTATTAAGCGCTGCCACATCAGTTTGGCTACCTGTTTCTCCTCAGAGGTTGTTCGATTTTCTGCGCGATGAGCGGCTGAGAAGCGAGTGGGACATCTTATCAAACGGTGGACCCATGCAGGAGATGGCCCACATTGCCAAGGGCCAGGATCACGGCAACTGCGTCTCTCTACTACGTGCCAGTGTATGTAATCCCTTCCTTTCTTTTTATGTTTTTCCGTGTACTCCTTCACCGTTTTATGTTAAAATGACTAAATTATCCCTGGTTGTGAAAAGTTCAAATTTGATAGGTTATGGGCTGGGAATTTGGAAGTATCTATGGACGGTTGTTTGTTCTGTAAGATTGAAAAAAGTCAAAATGTAAAACATCTGTCTGTCGCCTTTCTTCTCTCTTTTTCTTTCTCTTTTCTTATTTATCAAAAAAAAAGGTGTGCGTCACACAGTTTGACCCTCTTTCTGACAACACATAGATTTGGTAATACAATGGCACTTTTGTAATTCATGTCCAAATCTAGGGGCTCTTTTTCTAATATTCTAACATTTTCTTTTTTATATTTTCTGTGCGTCAGGCCATGAACGCCAACCAGAGCAGCATGCTGATCTTGCAGGAGACATGCATAGACGCAGCGGGGTCGCTTGTAGTGTACGCTCCCGTTGACATTCCAGCCATGCACGTGGTGATGAACGGTGGAGATTCTGCTTATGTAGCTCTGCTTCCATCGGGATTTGCTATTGTCCCTGACGGTCCTGGCTCACGTGGGTCCCTTTCTACCCCTAATTGCCAAACTAGCAATAACGGTGCTGGCGCAGGCGGCCAACACAGAGTGAGTGGGTCCCTTCTGACGGTAGCATTCCAAATTTTGGTAAATAGTCTCCCTACGGCCAAGCTTACAGTAGAGTCGGTGGAGACGGTGAACAATCTCATCTCCTGCACTGTCCAAAAGATCAAAGCAGCGCTGCAATGTGAAAGCTGATTCAAGAACCCCATGTCGTTAGTATCAGTCTTTAGTTAGTCTTTTTAACATGAGCGTCTCTTTATGTATTGTGTAGTGTGTGATTGGAGGTGGCGGTGGCCGAAGTGTGAAAAAAAAAAAAAAAGAGTGAGTGTGCGGGTGTTGAGTCAAGAACGAACCGCGCGTGGAGACTCCTTGCACGTAGGCAAAAAAAAAAGGGGCCGGATATGTGTCGGTGGCTCGGTGCATACACAGTAGTACAAGAGTGCAAGGGTGGTGGTTCGGGTATTGACTCAGGTCGACCCTTGAATTTGGTTTAAAAAAAAAAAGGAGTTCTAAAAGCAGGGACTTATTATTAATCCAATCCGTTTTTCTTTTATTTTGTTATTGGGTGGATGAAAGATGCTGTATTTATCTTAGTGTTAGTGGGATTCACGCGCAACAGGGCAAGTGACAAGGGAGACTAGAGAAATGTGTAGTGGTAGAGAAGGGTGGTGGGAGGGGAGAGGAGTGGAGGGACTGGTTGCAGCTGCGAGCAATAAATGAGGGCAGAAGTTGTTGGGAGAAAGCGTTGCTATCATTTAATGCTAAGGGTTTGGCCGTGTCTAAAGCTACGTGTATAAACCAATGAAAGCTAGACACGTACGGATTAGAGGCTTTTGGCTGACAGACAACGGAGGTGAACTAGGGTCTTCCATGGGGGATAGATAGATAGATAGTAAGGGCGTTTATTGTTGAGTGGTCATTCGGTTTGATGGCATGGGGTAGTGCTTGTGAGTTGTGATGGAGAAGGAGATGACTTTGGCTTTTTTATTATCCTTGCACGGTAATTACTTTTCCATATTTCTTGAAGAATCTGAATCTCTCTCTCTCTCTCTCTCTCTCTCTCTCTCTCTCTCTCTCTCTCTCTCTCTCTATATATATATATATATATATGTATGAAAGAGGTGCAGTATCTTTTATTTTTGGCCTAATTTGCCTGAATTCAGTTAAAGATAAAATGTATGAAAGAGAGGGTGATGCAAAATAAAGCCGAAAAGAGAAGATCTTGATGAAGATCAGAATGGGGGTGGTGGCTCTACGTAAGAACCAAGCATAGGCATGGCATGTGTCTGTGAAGGATAATAGATTAGATTAGATTAGATTGAGACAAGTTAAAGATGACAGGAGAAAATGCATGGAGATGCACGTGAGAATAAATGGATTTAAAAAGAAGGAAATGAGAAAAAGTAGGTGAGGACGAACAAGGCAATAAAGTCAAGAAAGTGAAAGGCTATCCGCGAAGAAGGAATCGGTGAGAATGAAGAGATAGTCCCTTGAAATAGTCATTTTTTTTATTATTCATTTTTTAGGACGGCTTCTTCAGAGCTGAGATACCCAACCCCCTATGGCCTATGGGGTATGTCCTTGAATCTTCATTAGGTCCAAAATCTCCGACACTGTCCTTACCCATCACTTGCATGTGGTGTGTGGGTTCCATATTCCTTCCCTTGTTCGTCTTCCATCCTTCATATAGGTATCCACTCTGTCTTCACTACACACTTCCCTTCCATTCAACCGACATTAGAAATAGATTCTCATCCCTTTTTTTTTTATGCTTGTGTTTGTTTATTTTATATATATATATATATATACCAAATTCATAATTTCACGTTTGGCAATACCTCCAATATTAATGAATTGAAGTCTAAAATAAACTTAAATACAACTGGGTTAACGTACTAATAAAGCAAAGCTGGCTGAACTTCCCATTTTCGTATGAAAATTAATTAAGGTAGGAGTGGGTAAACTTATTCACGTTTAATAGTATGCATGCAATGTATGATATTATATTAATTTAGGATTATCTAAATAATTTAATCCATCACCTTTACAACAGGCTAGTCGTATAGATACTATTCAAATAATTTTATTATTTTTTTTAAAAAAATAGTTAGATTGAGACTGAGATTGAATAAATTCAAATTGATATGAAAAAATGCATTAAATAGAAATAGAAGAGTGAGTGGAAGTGATTGCTCCAAATAGAAAAAGGCAATACCATAGCTTTTAGTTTCATGGTAAGCCAATAATTCTAGGAGTTAGCTAGCAGTCATGTCTTGGTTTGACAACGTACATGTGTTTTGGTCTTTTTCTGAGTTGTAAAATCCTATCTTCTTCGGTATGAGATTGAGTTGAAAAAAGGAAAAAGAAAATCTTCTAGAATTGAAAATAATTGAGCATTCAGTAATTTTGTATAGCAATTTCAATACAAAATAAATTATCATAATTCTTTTAAAAACTGGCGCTTTGAATTTTAATTTTGGTTATTATTTGAATTTTAATTTAGAAATATATAGATTTGGTATGGTGATGTTAAATGAAGAAAATGAGTATGAAGTGAAAATGCAGATGGGGGTATGGTTATATTGTAATTGTAATAATAATAAGGTTAGCAGTTATGGGAAGTAGATGAGAGGAGACAAGGAACAAGGCATCCACTTGAGCGCATAGAAGGCGGTGCGAAGATGGGGGCTCCAAAGTCCAAAGTCCCAACAGATGATGTCTTCAACTCTAAAACAAATTGGAAGGGATAGAGAGAGAGAGGGTGAGGGTGAGGGGGCTATCTTCAAAACCAAAGTGACAGAACATGTGAGTGGTGGGCTCCCTTCTAGTTTGTCCATTACATCGATGTGATGAGTGCTGAAAGAAATGCTGCTTTTTTTCTCTTTGATGGATGTACTAAAATTCAACTGTACCCTTTCCTCCAAGATCTTCATGCATCAGATCTTCCTCACAAATCACAATACCCCAATATCTTGCCAAAAAGTTTCATGCATTCATTTGTTCTCTTGTCAATTGTCCAATAATAAAGTGCATTCTTGTTCATTAACCAATTAATGATTGCCATCATCATTCATCTTTAAACCAATCAATACTAATTTATCTATATTATTATAACTCAGATTGATTACTTCTTATTTCTTCTAATAAAATTATCTCTAAATGAAAATTGATTGGATTTCACGTGTACCCTTTTCTGCAATGGACTTTCTCCAGCCCAATTTCTTCGTTATGATCTCTTCAATCCATATTTCTCTTTGAGCCATGATAACAAAATTAATTAAATTGCTCCAAAACAGGGACCACAAGCGATCTGCCTTCGTCGAGGTATATCTTATATCCATAATTTTGCATCCAGCAAATTTAAATTACTTTTTTTACTTTTTCCTCTTATGACTTTTTAAGAGTTCTTCCAGGCCTTTTACGCTTCTCCGATGTATTTCTGTTAGACTTTCAAACTGAGAATACCACTGGCACTGGCAGATATTGCACAACATTTTTTAAGGGCTTGCTTAAATTCATCTCCCCTATCCTCAATGGAGTATTGCTGTATTGATTCTGGGTTCAGCAGATCATCATTCTCCATGAAAATTCAGTCTAATGAACATTGTCGAAAATATATTATCTAATACAACAGCTGAAGCACTTACCATAACTTGCTGAGCTCCATCGTTTATATCTTCTTCAACTGACACACAATTAGGCTCCAATACTGATAGACCGTTGTAATGTTTGAATAATGTTTGAATGGGTCTTCTATTTTTGAACTCCACTTATCCAGCTAGTTTTGAATTGTAAATCTGTATCTGTTGTATTTCCTTAATTGTAGGGATTTTTATTTGCCTACAGCTGTATATAAATTCACTTGTGAATAATTAATGAAACATACCAAAATACTTTCAGCTCTTGCACTTTTATGGTATCAGAGCCCCTTAAAGTTCTGTTTTAATTTTTTTTTCAAATGGCCTCTTCCGCATCCACTATCCCTACTTCTCTTCCCTCTATCCAGAATCATGTAACAATTAAATTGACCTCAACCAACTATCTGTTATGGAAAACACATATTACTCCCCTTCTCTATGGCCAACAACTGTTTCACCATGTTGATGGTTATGTTTCTGCTCCACCGAAACAGATAGATGGCTCTCCTAATCCCGCATATGTTGAATGGTTCCTGAAGGATCAGACAGTCCTTGGCTGGATTTTAAGCTCCCTATCTGAGCCAGTTTTATCTAAAGTTGTTGGTGTTGTCACGGCTCAAGATGCCTGGAGTCGATTAAAAACTCAATATGCTTCTAGGTCAAAAGCTCAAATTCGAACTCTGAAATCTACCCTTCATGCTCTATCGAAAGGAACAGATTCCATTTCTACTTATATGAGTCGTGCCAAAAAACTCTATGATCAATTGCTTGCTCTTGATTCCCCAATTTCTGAGGATGATCTTACTGATCATATCCTTCGCGGTTTAGGTCAAGAATATCGCCCGTTCTGTCGAAATATTGAAGCTCGTCTTGCCTCTATATCTTTTGATGATTTGTTGGGTCTGTTACTATCTAAAGAATTACAGCTGCAGAGTGTTGAAACTGTAACTCCAGTTGTTGCTCATTATACTGCTTCTTCTATGAATCGTGGTGGTTACACACACGGACGAAGACGCAATGGCAGGCGAGGTGGGCATTCACACATTTCTGGTAGAGGCATAGGTTCATCTAATTCTGGTGGTTCTTCTTCTTCAAAAAATAATTCCTTTACACCTGTGTGTTACAATTGTGGAGGTCAAGGCCATATGTCGAATATTTGTCCTAGTCCAAGATCTAATCGGCAGAATTCAAAACCTTCCAGTAATTTTTCATCTTCACCTACTCCTGCAAATCAGCCTTGGGTCATGGATAGTGGAGCAACCCATCACTTGACATCTGAACTGGACAATCTGGCTCTTCATTCTGAATACTCTGGCACAGACGAAATGGCTCTTACAAATGGTAAAACCTTACCTATTTCTCATACTGGGTCTGCTCAATTATCTCTCGGTTCTCGTAATTTTTCTTTACAAAATATTCTGCATGTTCCTACATCCAATACTAATCTGATTTCTGTTCGACAATTCACTATATCTAATGTTGTTTCGATTGAATTTTTCCCTACATTCTTTGTGATTAAGGACCTTCGGTCGAGACAAATACTCCACAAGGGACATGTTAGAGATGGACTCTATGTCTTAGCATCTGTTGCTGTTACTCCAAACTGCAATTTAGTGTCATTTTCAACTTGGCATGCCAGGCTTGGCCATGCTTGCTCTAGGACTATTTCCAAGATTTTATCTTCCAATAAATTGTCTTCTTTGAATAAGTTTACTACTTCGTTGTGTGCTACCTGCTGTGTTAGCAAATCACATAAATTGCTTTTTGTTGATTCTTCATTTGTAGCTAAGGAACCTTTAGAGTTGGTTTGTTCTGATTTGTGGGGTCCTGCACCCATTTCTTCTGGTGATGGATGTTCATATTATGTTTTGTTCTTTGACCATTTCACAAAATATTCGTGGATTTACTTTCTT
>CAOGCB010674604.1:0-12070 GCA_948266635.1 Cnidoscolus chayamansa
CTACGGTTTAAATTCTTTTAAAAAAAATTATTCTTGTTAATATTTTGTGTTAATTTCAACAAATCTATAAAGATTTATGTATTAATTATTATTTGGTATATATAGTGAAAGTTAACGCAATTATTTATTATATTTAGGCAACCATTTATTCAAAGGAGAATTATTATCATATCTTTCTATTTTTAAGAAATATAATAATTGTTTTTTATTTTAAAATTATTTAATTAAAATATCTATATATTTTATAAACTTAAATTGTTAATATGGATTAATTTTCACTCATTATTATAAATTTATTATTTAAATATTTATTGTAATACAGAAGTATATGAATTTTAATATTTATAATAAAAATATACATATAATATGTAATCATAAGTTTTCTAATAATTTAATGATATTTATATATTATCTCATTAGGTTAGGAGGTTATCAATGAAAAAGAGTTGGCCACAATGACCGGTCGGTGAGGGGATTCATGATGGGGATCATTGGGTCGGCAGGCGGTGAAGGGGCTAGGGAGGTAAGGATGGCTAGAGGTAGGTGTAACCATTTGACCATATCGGACCTCTATTGACATCAGAATTTTGAACATTTAAAAGTTATTGAATCCCTAACAAGCTTACGTGTCATTCTATGTCATATTTTTTGCATTTCTTTTCATTTCATACCTTTTGTTTCATCCTATTTTCATTCATTCTAATTACTCAATGCATACATAGTATATGTACATTTTATAAACATTCATGGCATACATGCAATACATAATTATCATGACATACAAGTCATATATAGTTATGTTCATCTTATTACATGTTTTGTTACATTTCATCAATTACAGCAATACTAGCTATTACATACTTCTGAGTCATCATTTTGATTCTATGAAAAATGGGCGAAGGGATAGGAGATAGGAAATTGACATAAAATGGGTGTGATATATTTTTAAATAACTTCGTGAGTAGACATAGAAATATCATACATAAAATTATATATTTTCATGCTAGTGGAATGTAAGATATATAAACATTTCACACATATCTTTGCAAGTAAGATGATTCTGTCCCTATAGACTTCGATGCCCCGATTGTCGAGGCAACTCCTTGGGACTTCATTAATATTAAATCCAGACAACCAAAGCATACCCTCAGGCCATGATTCGGACAATCAAAATATACCCTCAGACCTTCATTGTACCATTAAGTATAGCGTCAAAAAGATACTTTCAACCATTTTGGTCTTACCATATACTAGAACCAAGTAACTCCTTTCGGCAAACTTGGTTGCTAATATCTCTTATTTCATTTCATCAATTCATTAGAGTCTATGGCTCATCCATAAGTCATCGAGTCATATATATCACATATAATATATGCAATGCAACATATCTCGTGGTGCTAATGCAAGTAACCTAATCCACTACTATTGCCTCTGGTTCCCTAAGTTCGGTCCTACATTGACGGACTTTAGATTAGAGACAATACATATACACTCTTTCTATACTCTAAGACACATTCTCGTACTCCCCAATGTATTATTTCTTTACTTTGAGTTACTATCCAGCTACCCTAGGTATTATAGTTGGAAACTGAGAGATATTCTTCACTCTCCTACGATTTCCGAACCCTTTTCCTACTTAGCTGAGTGATGCCTTGACTGCATCCCTTAGTAATGAACTATAACTACTCTTTTGAGTATATGAGGTACCATTTTTCCATACCTCATCGAGTGATATCTCAAGTATATCTCTTAGCTAACGAATCATTTCATTGACTAAGCCAACCAAATGCCTCGGCTACTATTCATTTTATTCTTTGCTGAGTCATAAAATGCCTTAGTTTTACCATTCAGTCATCTATATGACTTGGTCTGAAAGCTTAGTTTCACGATCACTAGATTATCATACCAGTGACCAGAAAACTGGGTTTTGTCGAGAAGGTTAAAACTTGCTTCTCGTTGTTTCCAATCCATCTAGATACGTTTTCATGCATATTTTCACTTGGAAATACTTTATCATAACATCATGGTCTTCTTACACATTTTACATCTCATCATGGGGAATACATTGCTTATCTAAGACTCTTAAATGCGAAATAGATGGAAGTACTACTGAACCATAGATTATTTGGATTCCCAAGTACATTCCTCTACATTGTAATGGTTCCATAACACTTTCACCATAGGTATCTCTTTGTTCCTCAATCTTTTTATTTGGATGTCTAGAATCCTCACAGATTGCTCAATATAGGTGAGATTTTCTAAAATCTTGAACTTTGGCTCTCTAAGGAACTTGTTAGAATCTAACACATGCTTCCTCAACATAGATATGTGGAACACTAGGTGAATCCTCTCATGGAAGCAGGTAAATTAAGTTGATAGGTGACATTGCTCAACTTATAAATTATCTTGTATAGTCCGATGTACCTAGGAGCTAGCTTACCTTTTCTACCAAACCGGATTATTGCTTTCAATGATGATACCTTCAATAGAACCATGTCCCCCTACTGGAACACAAGTTGTCATTGTCTACATCAGCATAGCTCTTCTGCTTGCTGACTGCGATCCTGAGTCTTCCCCTGATTATAGAAACTACCCTGTTAATGGATATCTATAATTTTGGATCCAGGCAAAACCCTCTATAGCACCCCTTATCTGGACCTATGAAGACCCAAGCAGATGCACTACTGAATTGCCTATTAATATTATATATCTTGTTGTGCATACTTATCTTGTGCATATATTTTTTTTCTTATGAATATTTCATTTTTATAACCTGTTAACTCAATTAGATTAAAAATCGACAGAGTTTTCTCTATATAAGAGCCCTCAAACTTGTACTTCTAGACTTGTTCCAAAAGTATACGAATGCATCCAAACACAAGCATCTCATCACATAAAATATGTTTGTAGCAATCTAATTCACAAGACTAACTAAAGTATTATTTAACTACTTACAACTTTATATACATGCTAAAAATTAGTAAATTATATATAGAGTCAAAACTCTGGATAGACTAACTAATGTGTTCCTTTAGCTGTTACTGATATTGTAGATCAATGAATGAATCTCCTATTATCCTCTGTCTTTTACCTACACATGGAAACTAACCAATGCGCTAAGCTACATGCTCAGTAGGTATATATAAAAATTACAACAATATAATGTAACATAATAATAAACATACTATATCATTTAGTGAACTGCATATCAATCATTTTTACATGACAAACAAACAAATTTTGCATACTACAATTACCAATGTATGTGTAATAATAACTACACATGAATTTTTATTTTAATTGTATGTGAATCATTCTTGTATGTCTAATTTTTTTATCTGTGCGAAAGAATGAAATGCATGTTCATGAGATATTCTTTTTTTTAGGCCCATGTAACTTATAGTAGGCTCGAATGCTAGATACGAGAAATGTAGGCAACCGAGTACAAGTGCTATCAATAACAAGTACAAGGCGCTTAAATTGTCTATTTGTATGTGGTAAAGCTTTAAACTAGCCAAACCGATGAGGTACACATAGTATGCTCAGAATCAACTGTATGGTGAAGTATTGCGAAGAATTATGACATGTCATATCTTTATACTAACTCTAATACCCATTAAAGTACAATAGACAAATGTTATCATTTATAATCTTTTAGGTATCATTATGCGCCACCGAGAAAAAAGTATTTACATTATATCTGAATTATGCAAATGACCATTCTATGTAATAGTATAGGGAATACACACATTTCGACACAATTTTACTCAGATGCAAAATTATCACTTTTGCACTTTTTGTGCCCAATCTTGCTAACACAACTTTTAGATGATCATCATATTGGTCATAGTCATTCTATATCAACTATAGGTCATTTATACAAGTATTTTAAGCATAAAACCTTTAAGAACAACAAACATATGGTCATGATCAAAATGGGGCAGCAACATGACATGAACCTAGAACATATACAACAATTTGTGCAATGTCGAGTTTTTACCTGATTAGGTTAACATTTCGATACCTTTTATTTTGCTAATATTTTTTTCCTAAATCACATCATAATTATGGTGCTAATGCAAAAACATTCACCCCAATTCAAGTATCTTTGCATACACAAAAAAATTTAAACACACAATATAAAAATTATGCACACATGCATTGGCATCATTCCAATACCTTAATGTCACAATTGCACTAACCTAGGTTTGGTTCCATTTTTGTCCAGCCATAGTTACCCTAACATAATACTATCCTTTTACACATTTATAGTCTTCAAATATCACATTTTAAATGACAGCTATGGTCAAAATAAATTATCAAAATAAAACAACCATATTTGTATACTCACATATGCATACATACCTGGACAACACCTAAACTTAGCACCTAAACTCAAATTTTATTCACTCCAGCACCTTCTTTCAATTTTTACAGAATCTTTAGGACATATTTTTAGGTAAATTTTGGCATAAAAAACCACTTAAAATTCACCTTCCAACTCATATCAAAAGCAACCACAATCCAAAACACAATCAGTAATCTTTCTTTCAAAATCCAGTTTGTATGCCACTTTGATTCAACTTGAAACAAAATTTTCCCCAACAAATTTAAGGTTTTAGCCACTTATTCACAAACCCTAAAGTGTTATGCAAACTCTCAAATCAATTAGAATAAAATGTAATTCAACCAAAATAGAAAATATCAAGCAAATGGACCATGTGCTGCAACCTATGCTTAAACAACACCCTATTTTGGTTCCACCATCAAAACTCAATTCAAAAGCATACCAAACCTGAATTTCTTTAGCTTTCCTTGGTGTATACTATCACTTAGGATGTTAGGAAGATGTTTTGGGTGCTGGAACACTTGCAAGCGTTGCCAAATAAACACCCGCGGAAGAATTGGTACTCACACTCGCAATGCTAAGGCTAAGGTCTTGGGTTTGAGTCGTGGGGGAGGTGACCTAGTGGGAAGAAGAAGGACCACTGGGCCAAATAAACAAATCATGCCTTGAGGGAGTGATCCCAATAGAGGCTGTCACGACTCGATCTTGCGAGTGTTACAGGCCTGGGCTTGCGAGTGTGACATGGTGGTTGTGTAATTGCCCTTAAGAAATATTTAAGTTTGATTATGTATAAGTTAAGTTAAGAAAGATGTTAATGTAATGTATGTTTAAGTAAATGTTTACATTTGATAAATTACTTTATGATTAAGTATGTCTGAGCATACTATATGTTTAGGATTAAGGTTTATTATATTATGAATGTTAAGAATTTAAATATTTCATTTATGTTTCATAAGCCTTAATCTTGGTATTGTATGGGATCTATATGCATGTTAGGTAATTGCACAAAATGTTAAAGTATGTATAAGTGGAATGTAAATAAAAAGAAATGGATGAAAAATGCAAGGAAAAAGTAAGAAACACGTAAGGTTAGGCTTGTTAGGGTTTTAGTCACCTTCGAGTGGTCAAGATTCTAGCACCGGCATCAGTCCGAGAAACTGGGTTGTTACAATAAGTACCTACTGTGTAGTCTCATAGCATACCATCTTACTTTCTTTCTCTCTATATTGTATGCTTGTCCCACATACTGCAGAAGATCGATGAACCAGTATGTGTACACATCTACACTCATCTCATTTGTCTGTCGAAGTTCTCAAACTCCAGCATCTTCAATTTGCTTGAATTGTCAAGGAATGGCCACTTTGTAAATTCTGCAGAAAATTGATCCCATGTCAGTTCTTCTACCCTGGGCTCAATATATGCTTTGTACCACTCCTTTACCTTCTTGCATCGGAGCATGAATCCAGCCATCTAAATTACCATGCTATCCTCTACCCCCAACTTATTTGTAATGATCTTTATAGTCTTGATGTACTCAAAAGGATCATGTCCCTCTTTGTATTTGGGAGCATCTTACTTCATGTAATCAGTCATCTTAGCCTTACCACTACTCCCCGAAGCTACCATAGGTGGTTGAGGTGGAATGGTAATTGGTTCTGTATTGGGCTGTGAAATTAGTAGGGCTGGTAGGGCTAGATTCTTTAGTACTACCTCGGAGTAGCTATAATAAGGTGGGTACATTCCAATGGTGGTAACATAGGTAATACGATGGATAATGCATGTATGGAGGGTAAAATGAGTAGTTCTGGTTTTGTGAGATATCACTACTAAGGTATTCATAACCACCCTCATAAACATAGTTTTGTGGTAGAGGTGTAAACCTATGAGCTGATGCATCTCCCTGACCACTAGTGTATCCCTTAAATCCTCCTTTTACACCCATATCTAGGTTTTCATCCCTTTTATCCACATCCTCAGCTGACAAGTCTCCTGTGGACATCCTAGAAGGCTCTACACCGTCCCTATTTACATCAAATGAACTTTTTTAGTCCCTTGATGTATATCCCCATGAGCTCTTTCTTGCTGTAGAACTGCTAGGAGACCCACCATACTGCATTTTCGAGAGGAGCTCCTGATAAACGAGTTGATCATTGTGATCCACTCATATTAGCTTCTATTAAGAAGACAAAATATATCATTAACATAACAATTAGTTCATGTGTCACTACATGAACTCATATAACAATTCACATAATCATTCATTCATACGCATAGTATACATCATTATATACTTAGCATATTCATCATCATAATCATGACATTTGACATTGAATTCCTAATGGACATATACTCCCTATGATGTTTTCCCTATGACATTTTATAAACATCTTACATTTTATGTTCTAGGTCTAATCTTATGAACCTAATGCTCTTATAGCAAGTCTGTAATAGCCCTATTTCCCGACCTGCTATTGGCGTTAGAATCCCAACTACTCAAAGGTTACCGAAACCCTAATAAGTCTTACATTACATTACACTAACATTTTTTTCCATTCATTATCATTACATTTACATTCATGTTTCACTTCATAATATTAAACATAGAAAATCGCATGCAATCAAATAGATTAAGGCACAATAACATAGGAGGAATATATAAATTGCTAATTATAGGTAACCTATATAACCTATAATAACATAACATTAATGTCTTAGTCTACATATAACATTCATAAAACATTATTAATATGAGATTTAAATGTAAGTCAACCATTTAATAACATAACATTAATGTCTTAGTCTACATATAAGATTCATAAAACATTATTAATATGAGATTTAAATGTAAGTCAAACATTTAATACATTCCATTAACATTCCTAAAAACCTTTACATGCATGTTCTTAATCCTAGGGGGAATTATATATAATTTTCATCATAGTGACACATTCACTCGATTCTGAGTTCTCCAGTATATCCTGCATACCTATGAAAAACGGGATGGAAAATGGGGATGGGATGGGAAGACATAAAACAGGTAAACTATATGAATAGCTTAGTGAATAGATACAAAAAATATAATCATAAAATATACGTTTCATGCATGTGTATGCAACACTTTCTAACATTTCATATAAAGTAATATTGTCACCAAGATCCCTGAGTAGTTCTAGCTGGCAAGCTATCTTCTGGAAACTATCTTCTGGAAACTATCAACACCTTGAGGGCTTTAACATTTTCCATTGGTATTAATATGCACCAAGAAGCTTTTTTTGTCCATCTTAAACTTACCATACACATAAACATAACATACATATCTCATGGAGCATCCTAAGGTCATTACGTGAGTCTTCTGATGGTTGGTTTGTGGTACATCCCGAGGGTCATTCCAAATGGACATTCAAAGTAAATTTCAAGAGAAATTATGAGGGATATTGATCCACGCAAAAAGTTATAATAAATAAATAGAGAATGGAAGCATGAATAATCTACTGGCAAGTGTACCGGATCGGATCAAGTAACATAGTGAGAAAAAGAGTATTGAACATCGATGATTAATTAATTACTAGGCCTGTATTAATTTTTATTATTATTTAGGTAATAATATATGATGATAGAATTATATGGAATAATATTGAATGTGCAAAAGGAGAATTAAAAATTAACGAAGAGAATGTGGGAAAAATAGAATCCACCCTAATTGTTCTAATTAATTTGTGTTTATGTTATAGTAGCTATATAGAATTTTCATAAGAATGTGACAAACTTTAAATCTTTTTCAAAACCACAAATTAAGATAATAGCTCCCGCTAATTAAAGTAAATGATGATTCAACATTACAATCATTAATTTCCCAATTAAACGACTGCCTAATGTGATTAAAATAAATTCTCTTAATCCCTTGGTGAAAAATTAATTAACAACATTGAATAAACACTAATGTCAAATCTTAATAAAATTAAATAACACTGCTCTCACATAAGTTATTAAATCTTATCTGGGAGTTCCTAACAAATCTGGATTTCTCTGTCGGGTTATTTAGATCTATATAAACTGAACTCAATTATCGAATCCAATTTATAGTAGAAATCCCCATATGAAAAACTTCACATAATCAACTATTTATAACATGAATCCAATAATCATTTTAGTTGATTAGAGCTTCATCTTATTTCCCACCACAGAATTTAGAGCATAATGATACTCAATGTAGAAAGATAATTTAAATGTGCAAGAGAAGTGAGATACATACCGGAAAATAAGAATTGCATAAAGGAAATAATTGAAATGAAATAAATGTTGAAGTCTTTCCTGGATTTGCTAAGCAACGAAAACCCAATCGTTCTTAATAATTTCTTTCAGTTTATGATGAAATAAGAATGGACAGGAAATAAATTTCTAAAGAAATTCTAAAGAGAAAAATAAAGTATTACAAAAAGAAGAGAAATGAAAAGTTGAGAGAATGAAATAATTCTCTACAAGAATGAATGAATATCTAAGGCTCACACAATGTCTTTTATAGAGTACAGGAAGGAGAGAGAAGAATCTGATCTGGTGAGCAAATCTCTCAAGATCAGATTTGATTTCCGCTGGAGATAAGAGATTTGGTCAAAAAAATCTTTCAAGATCAGATTTGATTTCCGCTGGAGATAGGAGATTTGGTCAAGGAAATCTCTTTGAAATCATATTCGATTTCCTTTACTTTGCTCTTTGATTTTTCAAAAACTCCTCCAATTCACTTGATTTTGCCTTCTAGGTCCTTAAAACCTGTATTTTCACAATAAACAACATTAAGTACTGATTTTTTATATTTTCTTATGATATTAATATACATTTAGCACAATTTCAGAAAGAAAATATAAGTATGATCTTATCAGATATTTTTCGTGGGTCATAATATAATATAAGCATAGGTTGATAATGGATCATTCAATATTACCATTCATATATCATGTAATAATGCAATGTGTCATATCTTATGTTCTAATGCAATCATTATGTAATATTCATAATGCGTGAACATGCTGTAAACATTTCATGGTATTTTGTATCATAAGACTTTTTAGTAGTATCCACTCACTTAGAAAATAATGTATTGACAAATCCTTGTTTCGTCACTGAAGTCCCTAGTTCTCAAGGTCCAGTCATGTATTTCGGACTTAGGATTAGAGACTAACTATAAGCCTTTAACATACTTTAAAACACTCCTAAAAATCCCTATATAACATAGCATAACATGACATTTCATTATACATTGCAACTTAGGTTATAGTTTCTAGGCAGGGGAGTTTCAATGGCAAGTTCAGTGGTCGAAGGTTACTTATACATATACAAAACTTTGTTTTAGGAACCTATTTAGGCAACCGAAGATTGCATCCGAAATCCTTTTGTCATGTAGTTCAACGGCACCTTCGGCATGCAAACCATTCCTTTTGTCAAGCCATTGCATGTTTCAACAAAATCATTCGACTGCCCAAAGATGCCTCGATATGTCATTGCTAAGTCATCACATGGTTTGGCAACACCTTCGGCTGCTAAAAATGTGTGAGTATTAATTTCCCAATTTCGGTAACCGAACCTCTTCTGTCACATCTTCTCGTGACATGCCTCCCACATAATGACTAATGATTTCCCACTTCCTCTATAAAAAATCATCAATCACCCTGTAAGGGATAATGATGGATCATCACCCTGTAAAATTCTGTAAAAAAATTTTCGCATTTCTAAATAATTAAAACATAATCATTTCATCATTTCAATAAAAGAATTCTCCATAAAACCAAATTAAAACATTATTTACAAAAACACGATTTTACAAAATATCTATCAGAGTTTTCATATTAAGTTCACACAGCGGATATTTAACATTATTACATTACTGCCTCTTTCCTATAATGATAGTTACAAAAATAAAACTACATATTACAGTAGCTTTGGGATACAAATAAAAATACAATCTAACTACCTCTGGAAGCTTTGCAAGTTCACTTATCTCCTTGCGTTCTTTTGCTGCTCCCACCTGCGTTTATATTAGGGATAAATGCTAAGTACAGTACTCAGTAAGTTATACTCACACCACATATAGCATGCATAACATCAAAATAAAATATGTGCATCGACAAACAATGATTCCACTTTAAGTGTCATCATATATCACAAATACAATCATTTCAATCTTTTCCTCTTATCATCATCAATATATAACAATCTCAATTACAATATGTTATGTTTCAATGTATGATATGGATGCATTTCATGCTATGCACCCTGTGTTCCTTCTCAGTATTACCCACCTTTTTTTTTCTTTTTCTTATGGTTGGGTTCCTTCTCGGTATCACCCACCATTTCTTTTCTTTTTCTTAGCTAGGTTCCTTCTTGGTATCACCTGCCATTTTTTTTCTTTTTCTTTTCTTGGTCAGGTTCCTTCTCGGTATTACCTGCCATTTCCTTTTTTTTTCATGGTCAGGTTCCTTCTCGGTATCACCCACCATCCCCCTGTGAACATGTCATGAATGATATACTTATGTATTCTATGACATTATATGCATTATCATTTCTCATATCTCAATAAGTCATGTGCATATGTCCTACTTTACTATCATGTTCAATATCAAATTATCAACAAACACATCAATCAATAATTCACTTCACATTTCACATTCACAGCAAGGCACACAACATTCAACATTTCAAATCTCATTTTCTTGTATAAAAATACACTTCTATATCAAATATCACTGGTGGCCCCAAACTACAATTCAATTGCTCACCAGGTTTTCAAATAATATCAACTTAAGAAATCTTTAGCATCAAAACATTTAACACATTATCATCGTGCACACGGTTGCACAATGATCCCATAACTTACCTTCTATTGCTTTCCCTTTATCCACTCTAGCACAATCTCCAGGAACAATTTCACTCTGAGCACCTATTTCACATTACATTCTTATATCAATATCTTTAACATTTGCATTCAAAAATATTAATTAATACTATGAACAAAAGTCTATACTAGGCTCCCCAAAACATGTTCTAAGTCTTATCATTTTTCCTAAAATTTCTCTTTGACAGAAGCAAGTCGTGCTCGCAAGTCAACAAGTCGCGCTCGAGAATACTTTTACATAGTTACTGTCTCGTGAAGAACCTAAGTCGCGCTCGTGAAAGCAAATGTCACTCTCACGACTTTGGCAGAATAGTTTATGCCTTATTCCAGACCCTTTTCGCGCCCGTAAATCTCCCATGTCGCGCTCGCAACTTTGGAAATAAGGTTTCTGTCTGATTTTGGCCCATTTCGCGCTCGCGACTTCTAATGTCATGCTCGCGACTTTAGCTAAAAATCTACTATCTAGTTTTGGTCCACTTTCACGCCCACGACTGAAAAATGACACTGGCGCGACTTCCATTCCTAGAAGCAGAAATCTCACTTCTTCCACTCCAAATGCTCTAAAATTTTGTACATTTCATAACCACTTATGATTCAAGCTTCGCTTTAAATTCCAGTTCATATCAAGTTCATTTAAGGCACTTTCTACTTAGCTAAGTTTGATAGCCGATAAAGTACCTCTATTATTAACATCTTGTGATTTCAGTCCATTTCACCTAACTATTCAAGTCATTTTAATCTCAACATTTAACTAAAGTTCCATACCATCTAAATACAGGTTCACTCAAAATCTCAGATCATTTGGACTCAAATGAAGTACCAAACTCACCATTTCC
>CAOGCB010674976.1:0-16376 GCA_948266635.1 Cnidoscolus chayamansa
TTCCTTATGCTGCTGCAGGTAACCTGATGAATTAGAGCTACTTGTTGCTTGTCTGGAAAGATTTGAAAGAAATACTTCAAATTCATTGATAGAACTAATTTTCCTAATATGAACTTCAAATTTGTTTAGTTATTGTTTATGCCCTTAGATGCAGTATGTAGCACCTGACTTGATATTTTGAAGTTGTTCTTCATATTCAATGGGGGAGAAAGGTTTAAGCTGAGATAGTATCATCACAAGTTCAATTCTTTTTTCTTCATTTGTAACTTGTAACTAGGATTACTAGTCATTGTTGATGTGGCAGACCTCAGAACAATAGAACCCCGCCCATCATGGATTGAATTGAATCTGAATGACACAGGAGGGATTGTTCCTGCCTTGGAATACTTCTTCACTTGACCTAATAATAAAGTGCCAAGAAGAAATGGTTTTTGTAATGCTACTTTTAAATAATGCCACTGTTATTTTACTTGTGCATTGTACAATTTTCTGAAAGAGTCGGCTCAACTGTAGTTTTTACCATCAGTCCTGTTCTGTTCTCAATTTACTATCTATGTAGTCTTTTTAAGTCTGAGAATTCATAGCTTGACAATTCCTTGGCATCAAGATATCAAACATGGTTCCTTTTTTGTTCTATTTTGTTGCTTATTAAGGTGTGATTTTGCCTTGCTCTGACCAGGACTATTGATTTCTATGATATTTTCCTTTTGCCTATCAAGTTACTATGGATTTTCCTACTCAAACAGTAGAGAAAAATTGACCTAGCATTCTCCTATTATCAAACTCTGGATATGACAACACTAACTATCAAATGGAAATAGAAAAGTTTATGGTGGTAATTGGTGAATATTAACAGCTTTGCATATTAATGTATTAATAGGTAGAGTACAAACTGCACGTTGTAGATAAAAACAAGAAGAATAAGAAAAAAATGATTATAATATATCTCTGCATTGTGTCAATTGCTTGAAAATCTGCTAATATTTATATACCAACCAACTCCAGGACGACAAACAAGGACATTTGGTGAAGCTACAGAACAATATTCCCAATTGGGGCTACGGACATTATGCCTGGCCTGGCGGGAATTAAAAGAGGAAGAATTTCATGAGTGGCATTTGATGTTTAAAGAGGCCAGTAGCACATTGGTCGATAGGGAGGTAAGGGTACACTGCATCTCAACGATCTTGTCTCTTTCCCTCTCTTTATAATTTTATTTACACCAGTTAAGCTTGGGTGATGTACATGCCTGAGTCATATATTTCTATTTTATGCAGTGGACAATAGCTGAAGTCTGCCAGAGACTAGAACATGATCTTGAAGTTCTTGGAGTTACTGCAATAGAAGATCGTCTGCAGGTGAATATTTTTAGTAACTGCATCACTGAAATCCAACCCTTGGTGCGTCTTTTAGCTTTTGGATGCTGGATTCTTTATCTTTATTCTTTTGGGGTATATTTTTCAGGATGGTGTACCAGAAACAATTGAAACACTTAGGAAAGCAGGAATAAATTTTTGGATGTTAACAGGAGATAAGCAGAATACTGCTATACAAATTGCTCTTTCATGCAATTTTGTTTCACCAGGTAGACGGAACTCATCTTTATTCATTCCCTAGCATCTTTTTGGTTCAATCATTTAAAAAATGTTCTGAATATGGGAGAGATTAAAATTTTCTTTTCTAAAGCATCAAGAGCCTCTAGAGATTTATTACAAGGCTTGACTTGCTCAGTTGTCATACTTTACATCTGTCTGCTCTCCTTTCCATCTGTCTACCTACATAGTCACGTCACATGGATATAAATGACTTTTATATATTGGCTACATTCAAGAAATTGCTTCATCTACTTGTGATTGTTTTCCTCATAAATCTTATGGTCCCTAACTCTTGCGTTTCCCATTTCTTTTTTCTTGACAGAGCCAAAAGGTCAACTTCTATTAATTGATGGCAAAACTGAAGATGAAATTTCTAGAAGTTTAGAGAGAGTTTTACTTACAATGAGGATAACGACTTCAGAACCAAAGGTAAGCTAAAACACTTCATAATTTGCAAACCAGATCAGGTTTCCTTCATTCACATTTTGGATGCATTTTTTTGTTTTGCTACCATTTCAGATTCAAAGTTCTTTTAAATTAAATGTGAATCACTGTCTGTATGACTTGGAAATAAACCTTCTCAAAAGAAAAAAGGTCTTTCAATATTAGCTAACCAGGAATAATAGTCCCCCAAATAATAGCATTGGCAGTATTTGTACTGTTGATTCAAAAAGAGCTGTGCTGAGGACATTTTTTAAATGCTGGGAATCATTTTATTTCTAAAGAATTGATCTGTTCCCAGGATGTGGCATTTGTTGTTGATGGCTGGGCCCTAGAAATTTTATTGAAGCACTATCGGAAAGCATTTACCGAACTGGCAATAGTGTCAAGGACTGCGATATGTTGTCGTGTGACGCCATCACAAAAAGCTCAGGTTGTCTGGATTTAAGTTTGTAATGTTGATCTTCCATTTGCATTTCTCTAATTTGCATTGTCAACTCAAATTTATATTAGAAAAATTGGTGCGCAATCCTCTTTTGAATAGTTAGTTGTTTTTATTTATTTTCCATAAACTGTAGCCGACTTTTGAATACATGGTGTAATGGAAAAATGAAAAGTAGGTCTAATACATGGCTTTCAAAGGAAGCCTTGTTCAGGATGTAGAGGTGAACTAGTTAATGCTTCATTATTAATAAAGTTTAGAGGGTCTATTAAGAATAAAAAGGCAGGCACAAAGCTTGTGTTATGCTGTGCCTGCAGTCATATGATGCACTTGGCTAGAGAGAAGTTCGTTGATTTTTAATGAATAAATTGTCTCTAAAATTATGGCTTAATGCTCAATTTCACCCCTGTACTTGTTGAGGAAGTTCAATTTAACCCATTTTTAACTTTTTGTCCAAATTAGCCCTAAAGTTTCAATTAAAGCTAATTTAGCCCAAAAATAAAGGAAACAACAAATTGAGCTTCCTGAATTTTAGGTGAAATCGAGAAATTTTAACTTAGGATTCAAGAAATTGAACTTCTTGATTTTTTTATTTAAATCAAGAATTCAAGAAATTGAGCTCAATGTTTGGGCTAAAGTAAACGAGCTTAAGTTGAAACTTTTGGGCACTTGGACAAAAAGTTGAAAATGACCTAAATTGAACATCCTCAATAAGTATAGGGTGAGTGAACGTTTAGCTTAAAAATTACTGGAGAGTAGTTTTTTTTCTGCAGGTTTCTAGTTCATATTTTATGCATATTCAGTTCGTCCAATGAGTGATACTAGTCCTTTAGAGGACTATATATTTCTTCTTCAACTTTAAATAAAAATTCACCATACTATTATAGTCCAGTAAACTAATACTGATTTGAGATGATACTACCAAAATTATTTTGGTAGCTTGTGGAGCTCTTGAAATCATGCGACTATAGAACGCTGGCTATTGGAGATGGTGGGAATGATGTGAGAATGATACAACAAGCAGACATTGGAGTTGGCATTAGTGGGCGAGAAGGACTGCAGGCAGCACGAGCGGCTGATTATAGTATTGGAAGTAAGTTGTTGTGCATGTGCATATGTCATTTCTTATTAAGTTGGGTTATTGAAACTTTAGTTTAATATCCATATGTTGGATGCTCTTATGAGTAGAATTTGCGCCCAAGCCCAAAGGCTTTTCTCTCTAAGAGAGCGAAGCATTTATTCCTGCAACTGCTTTTTGTTTATGACTATTCTGGAATGTTATTTATTGTTGCTTTGTATTTGCAAAGAAACAAAATACTAAAATTAGACACCCTATAGTGTTTAGATGCTCTATTGGTTCAAATTTCCTTCACGTCTTCTCTCAGCTTTTAGATACCAATAACTATTATTTTGAGTTCACGAAAATTTACTCGTTACAGAAAATATTGGAAGCGAAGATATGTGATTGACAACCTTTTTTGGTTAAAATGAAGCACATGATCTTCTCTTCAGCATCATTCTTGAAGTCTTCCTGATCTGTATATGATTGTGCAAACATCTTAAATTTTATTCTTGGTGAACATTGGTTAATTTTAGGACTTCTCAGTCAACAGTGATAAAAATAATAAGGATGTTTTACAATTTTTTTCTTATCTTGTGGTATCCTCTTTTGTTTTAGATTAAATTCTTGTGTTTGTCCTTTTTTACTACATCTCCTTTGATTTGCAGAGTTCCGGTTTTTGAAAAGACTGATACTTGTCCATGGGCGTTATTCATATAACCGAACAGCATTTCTGTCTCAATATTCTTTTTACAAATCCCTACTGATATGTTTCATCCAAATCTTGTGAGTTACCATCTCTCTGTATGTTGCTAATCAATAAATTAGCATGACAAAAATCATGCATTGGATAGGCATTGCTCTCCTTCATTCTGTACTAAAATCAGCATATCTTCAGTTTTTCTTTTATTTCAGGTGTTTCTGGGACCAGTCTTTTCAATTCTGTTAGCTTGATGGCTTATAATGTTTTCTATACTAGCATACCTGTTCTAGTTAGTGTACTTGACAAAGATCTTAGCGAGGAAACTGTTATGCAGCATCCTCAAATTCTATTCTATTGCCAAGCAGGAAGGTATGTTTATTTATGCTATTTGTGACATTTCTTTTTCCTAGGCTTTTTAGTTAGTGGGTTTCATTGGGAATTTTTAATGGCATGACTTGCTGTTCACATGAGAACTGTAGCTTCTGTTGCTCTATGTTTGTTGAACTGACAATCATTATTTACACAGGCTTCTTAACCCAAGCACGTTTGCAGGATGGTTTGGTCGATCTCTGTTCCATGTGAGTATTATCTTTTTTACTATAATCGCCTTATTTTCACTAATTAATATTTATTGAACTTGGTCATGCATGTTCTTGTAATCAACATTTAGAGACAAAAGTCCCAGGCCTAATTTGAAGACAAGCTAATATTCATCAAATTTCAATATCAGGTGATTGAAAATTCATGTGCTTAGGTTAAAAGAAATGAGTGAAAAATAAAAAGCTTTACTTGATTCTTCAGCAAATTCAACACCACGTGATGAACTAGTTGAACTTGTGAGATTAACAGTTTCAGGCTTCCTTCTTTTGTTTTGGCAGGGGATATGATATATATATTTAAGGGAAGGATAATTATTTCTTGCTATTTTCCCGAAATGCACTTGAGGTTAAGAAAAATACATAAATTCATCCTTGCTGTTTAAAACTGTTAAAAAATTATTCTTTCCATAAGAAATAAGCCAATTTTACTGTTAGAAACCAAAAAGAAAATCTAAATTGAAGTTAAATGTCAATATTGCCTTCCCCCACTCTCTATTATGCCCGGCCACAGTCTACTGCTACGCAGAACCAGAACTGAACTGACCCTTCCGCTTTTGGCTTTTATCAAGTGATGCCATAGGTACCAAACAATTGCTGAAGGAAAATCCACAGTTCGACTACACTTCCAAATGTTACTGGAATTGCCATTAATTGCTGGAAAAAGCTTTTCTCTATCTCCTATGGTTATGTTCTTTACTAGTGCACTTTGATGATGGTCTCACCATGCCACCGGCTTCTTCGAATTCCACCTGAGAATCTTTGCCTTGTCTTTATATACATTTAAACAGTGAACAGTCACCAAATCCTTGAATTTTAGATTGTTATCCAAACATTAAGTTATGACTTGTGAATGGCCTCTTTGACATTCTAGGTTTCAGAATTCTCACTTAGCTGCTCTGAATGTTGAAATGAATATAGATATGCAAGTTTTTGAGGTCTAAAACGATGAGCTCTTGTTTACAAGTGCTAGAATTTAGAATTCACTGTAATATTTTAATGCTTACTTGAGGAGATCTCATTTCATCAATTGAAGTTCCAGTTTTCCCTATAGATTTCCTTGGCCGTGCACTCATTTGTCTCCTTTTCTTGTCTGTTGATGCTTCAATGATTTTCAGGCATTTGTTGTCTTTATAATCAGCATAAACGCGTATGCCTATGAAAAAAGTGAAATGGAGGAGGTTGCAATGGTGGCGCTTTCTGGATGTATATGGTTGCAGGCTTGTGTTGTAACCTTAGAGACCAAGTAAGCTTCCATCTTTCTCCTTCTCTTTTTATCTTTTTCAACTTTCAATGAAAGATTGAAATGAACTTTTGGCGGGAATAAATATAGTGAGCCTCCTTTTGATTTATACAAATTGCAACATATGCTTGGATTAAGATGCAGTTGAACAATAAATCGGTATTCACAAACATCAATAGATGTAACTGCCTACTCGGTCATTGCATGCAGTTCCTTCACAATATTACAACATCTAGCGATATGGGGGAACTTATTTGCATTTTATGCCATCAACTGGATTGTTAGTGCTATTCCATCATCAGGAATGTATATGATAATGTTCCGGCTATGCGAACAACCCTCTTACTGGATAACCATATTTGTAAGTATCACTCGGAAGTCGGAACTTTTCTTCATTGTTCTTGTTACATCTCCTTGATTATCATTCCTAGAACACCTCCCACTGAATTGCATGCCAAACTGAACTCAATCGAATCGGTTCTTTGCAGCTCATTGTTGCAACGGGAATGGGTCCAATACTGGCTCTGAAGTACTTCCGCTACACATATAGACCCAGCAAAATCAACACTCTCCAGCAGGCTGAACGTTTGGGTGGACCCATATTGTCTCTGGGGAATATAGAGCCACAACCGAGATCAATAGAGAAAGAAGTTTCTCCATTATCAATTACTCAACCCAAGAACCGAAGTTCGGTTCATGAACCTCTATTATCAGATTCTCCAAACACTAGAAAATCTTTCGGATCAGGTACTCCATTTGATTTCTTTCAATCACAATCCAGATTGTCTTCTTCGAGCTACTCAAGAAATTGTAAAGATAACTGAGTTCCACTTCTTGTTAATTGGCATGAAAAGAAGTGTATAGGCGGCATAGTTATTTCTTGCAGTATAATAAGCACTTGCTGAATAGTCATCTTAGCTCTGTAAAGGATGCAAAATTTTCCATAACCTTTTTTGGTAAATTACAGTTTAGTTTATGTAATTTAACAAATTTACACTTAAGAAATACATTTAATTCATATAGTTTTTTTTTATATTTATATATGATCATAAATAAATATAAATAATGTGGAGTAATAAATTATAAAAAAAATTTGATTTTTAACGTCACCTTTTTAATATCATTTTATCCTGGATATTAAATTAGGAAATAGCATCAAGATAATATTTTTAGGCATTAATATAGCAGTAACAAATAATATATATAATTAATGTGAAAATTATTCATAACATTTAGATAATAAAATAACTTTTTTAAAAAATAATTGCCTCTTCCAATAATTTGAAAATAATGTTTCTTTTAAAGAAAAAGCAGAGTGAATGCTAAAGATGCTCTAAATGTAAGTCTAAAAACGTACCTATTGACATGTGAGAACCATACCTTAGGTGAAGTTTGAGGGAGTGGAGTCACAGGCATAACAAAGTATGGGCCAAATGTCCCAAGAATAGCATTGAATTGTCAATAAATGAAATGAAAATTGTGACCACCCACCAAAGCAAAGAAAAGTGAAGCCTTAGCATAGGCAGGTGAGGGGAATAGCCCCCCAAAAGGCCCCTTTCAGTAGTCATTTTAGCATGGGTTGCTCCCCCACACCCTCACCATTTTTTTGTGAGTATGTGTGTGTGACCATCACCACCTAACCCCACACCCATCAAACTAACACAAACAAATCAAAGAATCATTCCAATCTTTCCCTACCATCTTAGCTGTCTTTCAGATAAGTAGCCCTCCTAGGAAACAACTTAATATGCTCTCTTTTACATCATCACTTCCTTTTTCTTTGTTCTTCATTCATCCTCTCTTCCTCATCCCTGCCATCCCACATGCTTTCATTTATCATTACTCTCAACCCTTTTCAGATCTCTTAACTCCATCTATTATCATATATTTAAGAGTTTTATTTAAGCTGAGAAGACTTTAATTTTAAGCTCAATTTAAAGTTGAAGAGGAAATGGATTTGAAGGCAAAACAAGTAACGAGGAATAATGTTGTATCCTCATAATGTTACCTACATATATAGAATTCTACACCCTACAACAACTTTGGTAGGTCATAGAGGTTACCAAATTATGAGTCCATCCAAATCTTTTAATTATCAGATCAATCCCAACTGCTGAAGTCTAATAGACTGAACCACAACCTACATGAAAGCAGAATTATTACTGTAATTACTACTCCTATGCTCCTTCATGAAGGCCATGGAGTTGTTGGGTCATGGATTATTACACCCCCATGTCTCTGTCAATGAATAAATGTCATCATCTATATTCAATTGGCTTCTTCCCAACTTATGCCCTTAACTTCAAACTCCAGACTTCCATTTACATGTTCATTTACAAGTTTAAAGCATGGAACTTTTTCCAATCATGCATGTCTTCAGCTAAGGCCAAGCTGTGAAGATCATCTAAAGTAGAGATTATTTTCATCAACACTTGATTAAATTCAATTGCATCAAACCATAACCCATTACTTGAACAGATACATATCACTCTCTTCTTCAACAAGTAACAAAATCCACCATAAACAACTTCATCTAAAAAGAAAATTAAAACCCATCTTCTTCCATGAAAATAACAAAATTAGAACAATGATACCCATTATAATCTACACCAAATCTCATTATTATTATTATTATTATTATTATATATACGGCTGGTGCTTCTCTTTTATGTACACATTAATTTCTCGATCAGTCTTGCATCTTCTACATCAAGAGCTCATTTACCCACCCAAGATCAAGATCAGGATCAGCACCTCCATTCGTATTATCATCATTGTTATTCTTTTCATCAATGTTAAATCCCTCGCTTGAACAATCTCCACCGAAAAAATTCCTTGACCCACCAGGGTTTGGGGTTGAAGGTGAAACAATGAACTGTTGATGATGATAATCTTCGCCATTGAAAGAAGAATGCACCCATGGAGTGTTAGTATTTCTGTTATTGGCTGCTGAAAAAGAAATCTTTGGTGAAGAAGCTGCTACTTCATTATTAAAATTCATAGCCTCCATTAGCTCTGTAAGCACATCTTTATAACTCGTAAATCCAGACCTAAGCTTGCTCAACCGATCACTGTACCGAGAAATTGGCGAAAAGCCACTTACCGACTGCTGTTTCACGGGCGACAGAGGCGGCGACAAGGAAGGAGACAATGGCGGCGACATGGACATACCCAGTAGAGTAGAAGTAGGAGAGGAAATCACAGAATGACAAGCCAAGCAGCAGCAATGTCCATGATTAATAGAAGAACAAGGTAAGACCTGCAAGCTCTTATCGTATTTCACAGCATGGCAAGAAACCTCGGGAAGAATTCGAAGTTGGCGAGGAGAGTGAGCGAAGAAGCAAACCTTTCGCTTGCAGTTCTTTCCATCTTTGCAAGCTTCAGTTCTATAGCGAGAAGGGTGAAGCCAGCACTCAAACACACCATGAGCGAACTCGCAGGCATCTCCACGGCTGCAAGCACCCCGTCTAAACTCAGGACAAACCTCACCGGAGTAGTGATACTTCCTGGGGTCTCTGCGGCGGGCCTTTTCGCCGGGGTGGGCAAAAGGGCAGTCAGTCCAGTCATGACTGCGGCTGCGAGTGCATCGGCGGACCTTGAACTCGTGCATACGGAAATGATCAGAAGAGTAAGGATTCAAGTCATCATCAGAAACTTTGCCATGATCATGATCACCATTAGCGGTGTCATTAGAAGGCAGGAACTTTTGGAGATTTGAGCAAGGGGACATAATATCAAGCGATTCTTGGAGGGTTTTCTTGGTGAGCAGTTTTCTGGGAGGAACATCAAGCTCTTTGAAGGGTTTCTTGGAAGAAGAAGAAGAAAAGAGTTGGTGGGAGTGGTAAAGCTTGTGTTGATCAGCACAAATGGTGCTCATCTTGCGAAAACAAGAAATCAAGTGATGATGGAAAAGAAAGGGAGATGCAAGAATGTTAAATTTAGATGAAAGAGGACATGGGAGAGTGCTGTTAGAGAAGGGAACAAAGAGGGTGTATATATATATAAGTATTTAGAGAGAGAGAGAGGACAAAAACGGAGGTAAGGTATGGGGAGGGAGGGGATGCGTGGCTTCGTAGCATTTGGGATGAACATGCAATATGGAGTAGGTGTCAACTTCTAACAATTCACCACACAACGCAATTGCTATGTGTATGCAATAGCTTCATTTTGTTTTTCATAATATTATATATATATATATATATATATATATATATAATTTTAACCCCAATTAAATATTTTATATATATACAATAAGCACGTACGTGTGTGTATATATACGTGTGTGTCAGTAAACATGGGTGAAGATAGTGCCCGCACGGGCTTAGCTCAGTGGGTAAGTAAGTGGCAGAATTGGTACAAGGTCCAAGGTTCGAGCCTCGGCAGCCGCAGTGTAGGAGTTTCACCTATGTGGGTGGGCTCCTTGTGGGCACCGAGTTAAAGGCCTCCCACTTGACTACCGCTGAGTCACCGTGATTTACCCCTCCACAATTCTATCGGGCCGGGATGTGGGGGCCCTTAAGGTGAGGGTATATCACCTTTTGGTACAATGGTGAAGATAGAGATGAGAATGAAACTCAAATTCTCTCTCTATGAGCTAATATAAATGAAAAGTTTTTTTTGTGATGAATTGATTCTGATATATGGAAGACTTAGAAAAAGCAGTTGGGGATGCCGTAAAAACCATTTATATTACCCCATATTTATCCAATATTTCTTATAAATATATATATTTTATTATAACATATTATTATTTTTTTAAATTTATTTTTTTTTAAAATATATAATTCTCTAATAAAGGAAATACTAAGTTGGTATTGATTATGAACAAATAGCAATAAAAACAAAATACGTAAAGGAAGTGAGCAGTAAGCCGAATTTTAGGAACAGAAATCAAAATGTTCCATTCAATTATCCTCTTTGTCTTCCTGTGCGTCATCCTCTCTTTTTATTCAACACTTTTAAAAGATAAATTAATTTGCTCTTTGAATTTCCATAAAAGTATATAATATATTCATGTTCATGATATATAATACAGACATTTGTTTTTAAAAATCTCATAAAATTTTTGTCATATAAGGCTATTGGCTTTACGTGTCTCTGAGATATACTTCTGTTGCATCTCTTTCACCTTGAAAAGAACAAGCACCATACTAAGATGGAAATCATCTTCTATCCATATCCATTCTTAAATTTTTAGAAATCTGATTGGGAACTATCATCAACCAATCAAACCCCATTTCTAAATCTTGCAGCTTCCTCTCCTAAGACCTAGTTTGAACCAACTTTCAACCCAAATCTCACCCATTTGCCTTCAATTCTGGGCTTGTTGAGGCTCAGATATTTGTCAGAATCCAAATATTTATTTTGTGATTTAAAACCATGGTTTGGGTCTTCCAAAGGAAGTGTCCATCTGGGAACTTCCTATATCTTACCAGACTAATGAGAACAATCTCAATGGTTGAGTGTCCTATAGTTTTCTGGATAGGTCTCTTTAAGAAGTTTCAGTAATTCAAGGAGCATGAAGCATGCATGACATGAATTTAATAGTAAGACAACTTCCTTATTAAGGAAATTTGTAAGAAACAAGCCGCCAATGAAGTCTTGGCTGTAAACAAGACTTGCATTGTTGGCTTGAAAACTAAGAGTAATAAAAGTTGGCAATGTTGCATAGAGTTCTTCTACTCCTCATAGTTTTATCCGTAGTTTATAAATCAATCAAGGCACAGCCGTGGACAGATCCCAACTGTGCAGATGTGGTTTGGGACTTTCTTCCATGCATGAACTTCCTAAGAGGGATTGAACAGACACCTTCATGGGGTTGTTGCAGTCAGCTCAAAGACCTTAATATAATTGCAGACCAAAACAAAGGTAAACAAAGGATTTGCCAATGTATTGAAGACATGGTCTCTGATGAAGGTCGGCTGATTTCCTCCTGCATCACCTCACTTTCTAGCTATTGTGGCGTGATCCCTAGTTTCCCCATTTCTAATGACATGGATTGTGACAAGTAAGACCTCATCTTCTTCTGTCTAACAGAGACTCAAGCACATACATATGCTACTTAATTCTTTTATCTTTTGCAGAATCATCTCACATGCCTAGCCAACAACCAGAATAAGTTTTCTAGTGCAATAATTAACAAATTCAGCTCGTAGAAGGGATCCTGACATTTAGCAAATATGCTCACACATGAACATTTTGCTTTTGTAGTTCCAGAAGAACGACAATATAACATCATGGAAATCCTAATGTGGCAGTCCAAGAATGTAAGGTTTGCAGCTATATTTCCGAACTTATTTAATTTCAAGAAGAAGAAGAAGAATATAGCAACTATGTTTCCACACACCTTTAATTTCATCATCACGGCAACTGCAGTTCTGACTAGCTAGTTAAAAATTACAATACAAAGTTTGCAGCTAGCTCCTAGCTGGAGATGACTTGTGAGAACTTCGATACATCAATATAGTTAATTTTACAGAAACAATATTTTCTTTTTTTGCATCAGAGAAACATTTTACATAATTTCATAACTTCAAGAAACAAGAGAATTTCAAGTAAAACTAAAACATACATCTTTTATTTGCTCTATTGTACATACAACAAATGTTACAAGTTCTGGTACTCTCTACAACTGAAAAGGAAATGAAGTTATGTATAAAAACATTACCTTTGATTTTTTCACAAGTTAAAGGAATCCAAACTTCAATCGTTCATAGACATTATCATTGAAATCTTACAACTATGCAAGATATATCATCCTTACTTTTTCTAGAAACTGCCTCATCTATCAAGTGCTTTGCAGCTGAGTAAGCATCTTTGATGTCTTTTATAGTATCCACTGCCTCTTGGTTTGACATCACCTACACAAATTTGAGTGGATATTGTAATACAGAAACCTAGAGCTTTATCTTATGATTGGTCAGGTGCAGAAAACAAATGTTAGAAACAAAAATCAGCTTTCATTTTTTGTTATTGTGATTTTACATCCTTTATAAGTTTATCTTTTCATTTTTCTTACAAAGTAAAACAGAGAAGGTAATACTTAAGAATAAAGTGTTTGACCAACCTTCCATATCCCATCACTTGCCAGAATGATGAGCTCTGCATCATCATCAATTGTTTCTTCAGTTATATCAGGTTCTGAACTAAGGTGTATCTTCAAGCTCTTATCACCAAATGCCCTTGCAACGGCTAGCTGTCCATCAACACGTGGAACATCCCCTACAAACAAGATTACTAGTTATTTTTATTCAAAGATTCGCTCCCAGTTAGAATAGATATCAATTTATTTAAGTTTGCACATGTGTGCCTTTACCCAAGATGCTTGAGAAAAATGGCTAGAAAGTCCATCTCTACCAAACAGATTCATGTCAATTACTTAAGAAATAACAAGTTCACAGATGAGCAATTTTTCATGAAGAAAACAAATGAAACAGACTGCATAACCAACCATATTTAGAAACCCAAAAACTTTCTCTTTTTGAGAAGAACTCCAAAGTTGAAAAGATTATTTTAGTGTTAAGCAGAAACTATAATATTGTGAACATTTACCTACCAGGAAGGTTTGATACAAAACCACCACGGCTTTCGATCATATTTTTTTCCTTGCTTGGTTCATGATCGATGGATAGTTGTTTGGCCACACCATTCTTGGATATGACGGCCCGAGAATCTCCCACATTTGCTACTACCAGCTTCTGACCATTGATCAAGATTGCTGTAACAGCAGTTGATCCTCCTTTCCCCAAGACAAATGCTTTTTCCAGTATTTCAGTATCCGTTGTACGATAAGCTCTCCTTATTGCAATCTCTGTATCAGTCCAGAAGTCTTGCTGCTTGCAAGAAAGCACAAAAAGGAGCATTGGCCACAAAATGGACAGCAAGAGACTTGACATAACAATACCAATAAACCAAATGCAAAAAAATGGAACTGAATTCAAATAAAAATAATACGAGTACCTGCTTCAAAATATTGTCAAACAAATGGGTTTGCAAGTAATTTGCAACATCATGGCCCAAATGACCATCAAATATTGCAAATAAACCCAACTCATTGTTATTTACTTGTTTGAAACTGGAAACTACATAATCTTCCATGGGATGATTTGATTTTCCCTTCATCAAGTGATAACCATGTGTAATATGCTTTGAAATTTTGCTTTTTCCTTTTCCTGTCTCAGATGATGAACCAAATCCGGCTTTCACCTGAAAAACAAATATATAACCAATTTATCGAAGAAGAGTTATGATTTACATGTAAGAAATTAATTAAAAAAAATAAAGAGTTTAAAAACTCATAATGAAAGGATAATTTTTAAACCCTTGTTAATTCGAAGCAGTGCAAGTATGAGTGATCAAACTGCATGCTTGATATTGAAGTCTACATTAACATGCACAAGATTCTTGTTATTCATTTAGTAGAATTCATGTCTCTGTAGCAAGAATTGGAGATAACAATTTGAGCCAATTTCACAAATTAGCACAAAAGTCAAACTTAACTGTTATAAACATATTCAGAGTTGAAAATTTT
Source organism: Cnidoscolus chayamansa (assembly GCA_948266635.1). Classification (NCBI taxonomy): domain Eukaryota; kingdom Viridiplantae; phylum Streptophyta; class Magnoliopsida; order Malpighiales; family Euphorbiaceae; genus Cnidoscolus; species Cnidoscolus chayamansa. The sequence goes on from CAOGCB010674976.1 coordinate 14,611, forward strand.
CAATAAAATCATTAGTGCTCCATTTTTGAAACACTCAATTAAAGGAATATAATTGCATTTTAGAATATAGTTAGACATGCACAACAGATATACAAAAATTGAACCACCAAGCCAACCAACATAGGTGCTTTGGACTGGCTAGGATAGATTACATAGTAAAAGATATTCATAATTTAAGCATGTCTATGTAATTATAACACAAGTTCCTTTTGATAAATTGACTAGTTTGACATAATGGTGATAAAGATGGCACAATTCCATTTTCATTTAAGATGAAATTTTCCTTGAATATGAAACTAAAACTCAGTTGTAGCCCTTCAACAAAAACAGGGATATCACATCTGTGGAAAAAAGTTGGCAAATTGAAGTTCAAAAAAATTTCTTGCCCACAGTTTCCATAAAATGAAGTTTCTTGATATTTAAAAATACCAGCCCTCAGAGAGAAATACCCACTACTCTTGTGTAGTTGCATCATTCTACTTGCCAACTAATTGGCAACAAATTTAAATGTGATTAAGTTCCAGTAGATGTTTTGATGGATGCACACCCAGGCCATTTCTTCATGGTGGTGTTGCCTATTGAACTACTACAAACTACAGTTTTCTGGACAGCTATCACTTAAAACTTGTCTCAATAAATTATGTTGCTGGTGTGAAACCAAATCGCCTTTCAACAATCACAAACGCAAACATTAGTAAAATAAAGGAAGGTTAGTATCTGAACTGCAATACAGCCAAATCAAAGCCTAGAACAACTACTAAAAATTGTTTACGAGATTAGAACCTCTTATAGCCTACTGATGGTTATCATCTCGGATCTTTGTCATTTGAGATGTTTAGAGAAGATTTATATAATCAGTTCTTGTAAATATTATTACAAATGAGTACATTAATGTCGATATATAACCTTTCTTTATTTTTTAAAGCACAGTCATAGGAAAGTAACTCCCCCACAATTTCTTTTTCAAGAACATGCAAGGGAAGATGAGACTCGTAGACTTGGGCCTTGTTCTTCAATAGCTTTAAGGTAGTTTTAGTCAAAGTAATAGTATTTAGAGATTGAGGGAATGAATCATAGTTACTCCCTTCTAACTTTTGGCTAACAACAGCTACAACTATGATCTTAGTAACGGAAATTTTCCACTGTAAAATTCCTGGGAGTGTACCATTCCTGAGAATGTAATATTTTCCAGCAAAACACTGGAGTATTCCTAGTCATTTTCCTAGTAGGCAATCGCCCCTACAAACAGAGTTAAAAAGAAAGGCCCTTTACTACAACTATTAACTATAATCACAGGAGTTAAAAATCATAACTACAAACAGCTCTAATACAACACAAAAACAAAAGACAATAGCACACAAAGCAGTACAAGAAACACAAAAGAAATTGAGGAAACATATCAAAGAAAGTACAGGTGACCAAAAAGAGCAACCAACCTTCATCTTGTGGAGAATTTCTCTGCCATTCATGGTGGTGGGAAAATGAGTAATCTTAGAGAGAGAGAGAGAGAGAGAGAGAGAGAGAGAGAGAGAGAGAGAGATTTATGTTGAGGTATGAAGAGATAGAAAGGAAGAGAGAGAGAACAAGAACATAAAAATAAATAGGTGGGAGTTTGACTAAGGAACACGTGACCTGCCGGTGACTTTATACACATTGGCCGCGTTCTTTTCTCTTCCTCTCCTCACCACGCGTTCTTGCCGACGACCTTTCTTTACTTCCATTTCATTATTTCTTGTCACCACCATGCTTCTGTCACCTTTCTCTCT
>CAOGCB010675290.1:0-20174 GCA_948266635.1 Cnidoscolus chayamansa
TAACGACGACATCAAGTGTGCGTAAACCTCGTCCAAAATATTTTCTTTTGAAATAATTCTTACATTAAAATTTAATTTCAATAATTTCGTAATTATAAACATGTGTGCGGTACTTGGCTTGAATGATTTTTAGTAATTCACCCTAGAATCTGTGCAAAATAAATATATTTATAATTAATAACATGTGGGTAAGTAACTTTTCGAGCTATGCAAGCATATAAAATGATAAAAACATCACATCAAATCAATTTACATAGTATATCAATCATAATAGCATGTTAATACAGTTGAGGCAACAAAATTTATAAAAAAGGCTACTTCTTTTATTTTATCAAATATAAAAGGTAGTACAATCTTATAATCGATCTTTCAATCCGTTGTAGTAAGGGGAAAAACCTACAAGCATATGTAAGTACAAGCCTATCGATAGCCAACGGTACTCAATTGGCTCGGTCGCTCTTGGTGTCCAACTAGTCACTCTCCCCTAAAGAATCTTGAGAACAAAATGGGCCGGGAAGGAGACATCGATATGTCTTAGATGACACACCCATCTAATTAAATAATTATAAGGATTTGACACTTCATCCTCTAGTATAATATGATCTGCGAATTTTATTCTAATTTCCTATGAAATCGAAAAAATATTTCGAGCTACTTGAAAAATTATAATTTGGTCTCTGGCCAATGTCGGCCTGTGATACTTTGGAGGTGATTGGGAGATTATAACCCACTCGGGTGCCCATATGCCCTTTTGATATGAACTAAAGAAATAGGAATTGACAATAGAGAAATTGAAAGGAAAACTCTTCTTTGATTGATAATTTTTCACACACTTTTACAATCGAATGTCTCCTTTTTATATGGAGGAGAATTCTAGAGAATTATAGAAGAAAATGTGCTTGTGCTTTCCTGAGTTTTTGGGTGTTCCATGTGCAAGGGCGAGCTGGAGAATATGAGTTGGCGATTCTGCACAACGGTCATGAAGAGATACTTCAAGACGCACCGTTTTGAAGACAAAAACTCAGCTTGCAGCGCATCGTTTTGACACGAAAGGGTTGTGCCTGCTATGCACCGTTTCATGAGGTAAGATTCTCCTTTACACACCGTTTTATTCACATCAAATCTCCCCCCCGCCCTCCTCTTAAAACTCCCCTTGTCCTCAAGGAGAGAAGTCTGGATACTTCTCCCGAATCTCATCTGCGAACTCCCACGTTGTCTCTTTAGGGTATGATCGGGACCACTCTACTAGCCATTTTGCTGTCACTTTGTTTCTTTTCTTGACCATCTTACTCTCCACAATCGCTACAGGATACTTTTTTGGCATATGTTCCATGTCTGGTAAGGTAGTCACTAAGTAGGGAGACATGGAAGACGTCATGGATCTTGGTCTTTGGTGGGAGTTTCAACCAGTAAGCAACCTTACCGACCCTCTCTATGATGGTGAAAGGTCCTCAGTACCTAGGGTTTAGCTTATGGTGCGTCCCATGTAGGCTTTGCTGAACATATAGCTTCATCTTAAGGTAAAATTCTTCTCCAACTTGAAATTCCCTCTCACTTTTTTTCTTGTCTGCGAGTTTTTTCATTTTTTCAGTTTGTTGCCTTCTTTATTTGTTTCTTTATTTTTGAAATTGCTTCTTCTCTTTCTTGCATGTATGTGTGTATGGCTTCATCTTCTAAGTCTTTTGGGAAGTAATGGAGATGGACTGGTGGAGTGACCCCGTACAGAGCTTCAAAGGGTGACCTTCCCAAGGATGAATGGTAGGAAGTATTGTACCAGAATTCGGCTAATGGCAACCATTGAACCCACGAGTGAGGCAAGGAACCACACATGCACCTCAGGTAAGTCTCCACACTTCTATTAACTACTTCTATCTGCCCATCAATTTGTGAGTGATATACAATAGATAGGTTAATTTCTACATTTTGCAATTTAAAAAATGTTTGCCAGAATTGACTGGTGAATACTGCATCTCTCTCGCTTGTAATTGTTTCTAGCATGCAAGTAGCTTATACACATTATTTATGAATGCCTGTGCAACTGTTTATGCTGACTAGGGATGGGCGAAACTCACAAAATGTGCATATTTTATGAGTCTGTCTACCACAGCTAGGATGACTGATTTACCTTGTGATTTGGGGAGTGCCTTAATGAAATCCAAGGTAACGTCAGTAAAAATTCCTTTAGGTTCAGGCAAGGGTTGTAGCTTGCCAGGCATGGCTACAGTCTCATATTTGTTTTGTTGGCATGTGGGATAGTTCTTGATGTACTGTCTGACATCCTTTCATAATCCCTTCCAATAGACAATACTATTAAGTCTCTTCCTTGTAGCAGTAGCCCCTAAGTGCCCCTCTATAGTAGAGTCATGGTAAATTTCTAGCAGCTTATTCTTCAGTGTCTTTGAGTCTCCAATCACCAATTTTCCTTTCCTTCTCAGTTGTTCTGCATTCCATTTATATTTAAGATGAGACATAGGATCGTTTTTCAGGTCTGTGATGAGCCTTCCCAATTTAGCATCTTCTTCCCTTGCTTGCTTAATAGCTATCAGTAATTGATCAGGAATCAAGTAAGCAGTGATAGTTAGGTTAATGGAGTGTAACCTAAAAAGGGCATCAGTTGCTGAGTTCTCTAGTCCCTTCTTGTACTGGACCTCAAAATCAAATGCTTGCAGCTTAGTTAGCCATGCCTACTGGGCAGTAGTGGAGATTCTCTGTTCAGTCATGAACTTGAGGCTCTTGTGGTCAGTTTTGATAATAAAGTGTCTAGGCAGCAGATAATGTTCCCACTTTTTAACTGCGGAAAAAAAAAGCTAGCAACTCTTTTTCATAGATAGACAAAACATATTTTCTTTGGGAGAGAGCCTCACTAATGTAGGTTATTGGATGGCCTTCTTGCATAAGGACAACCCCTATTCCTTCTGAGCATGCATCAGCTTCTATTGTGAACGTCTTAGAGAAGTCATGCAATGTGAGGATAGGAGTTTGGGACATTGTTGTCTTCAGACTATCAAAGGCTGCTTGTGCTTCTTGACTCCAACCAACATTCCCTTTTTTTAGTAGTGATGTCAAGGGTCTAGCAATCTGCCTATAAGATTTAATAAACCTCCTGTAATAACCTGTGAGTTCCATAAAACTCCTTAATTGATTAATAGTGACCATAAAGGCTTGAAATGTTGAGGGGGCATTAGTAAGTCCAAAAGGCATAACTAAAAACTCATAGTGACCATCATGAGTTTTAAAAGCAGTTTTATAAATGTCTTCCTCGTGCATTCTAACCTACCATTAACATGATTTCAAGTCTAAGAGAATATAATGGCCCCCTTAGTTCCTCCAACAATTATTCTATCACAGGTATAGGGAACTTATCAAAGTTTTTAATTGTCTGAAGCACTTGATACCGACATCCACATATGAAAGTTGAAATCGTCAGCTGAACCAAAGTAGACTTTGGAGTTTAATATCGCAGCAATGCTATTGTTGTACCTGGTTCTTCCAGCTACATAGTTCAACAATCACGGAAGAGGCCAATATCGGCTGGATACTTCAGGACGTTGCAACAGAAGTTGGAGAACGTTACCATCGTCGAAATAAAGCTTGCAAGGACGAAAAGACATGCTAGTTTGGCTTTTCGAAGAGACGAGGCTTTTGCTTCTCGTCAAATGTTGTTCAGGAAGAAAGGTATATATGGGCCACTCTAAACTTTCCCAGAGCTTGAAGTTGTCCATCGTCTGAAGGACAAGATTACTAGTATTAAGTAAATGCAATCGAACTGGGGAAAGCGGGACCGCACCTATGATCCAAATCATAGTCAGAGCAACATCAAGTAAGACAAGATTTCCATCTTTGAAGAGGGAAAATTTAGATCATCTTCCGTTAACTGGTTGATCTCAGTTTGCCATCCAAACCACAGTTGGAACCGCAGACCTATTAATCCTCACGACAAAGCCAAAAGCGTTAACCCCAACAGGAAAAAACCCAGCAAAAAAAACACAGTTCTTTGAAACCAAAACATAGTATGAGAAAACATATCGAACAAGTATACAACCAACAAAGAACAATAAAGAAATATGAGAAAGCCATGAACAATGCTATCAAGTGGCTCAGAATCAGATATCACGTCTTTTTATACAAGTCTCTCCTCACTGTGTGGGCAACGACTTCTCTATGAAGTTTGCGTCAGATGACGAGAAGGTAGTTTTAGAGAGACCTTGGGTAGTAAACGAATTCTACCTACTTTTGCAACCATGGACCCAGCTTTGAAATCATAAACTATGATATCCTCACTACTGTAGTTTGGATTCGCCCCCAGGCCTCCGTTGCACCTTTACCATGAGAAGATATTGAATTAAATTAATTCAATAATCTACAGAGTAATCAAGATTAATGTAAAAACTGTTGATGTATTAAAGGGTAAATAGGCGATGATGGCATTAGCCATCAATACCTCAGGATCCTATTAGTATTAAAAATTTAATTGAACAAAAAGGTGTGACTAGGAAAATCCAAGTTTCCTTTGTTTGTGTAAGGGCGGGCTAAACCAATTTAGCATGTCCTTTTCAGGGTGCAACAACAAACACGTAGTTATTAGGAGGCAAAAGCATTGAAAAACGCTGAAACCATCTAGATTGAAGAATTTGGTGAATGGATGATGGTTGCTCGCCGGAGCTAAGGCACTCAAAAGGATGAGTACAAAGAATAATGATAACTCAGACTAGTTTCGATGAAGAAGAATGATACAACCCGCTGGCATACTTGGTCGTAGACCCCTACCCTCTAAAACCCTGTTGGTTAAGGAAGTGGAAGAGGGGATAATGTCATGTGTTTCTCGCTTGTTACTCCTACTATTCTCCATCCTTTATGATGTCCATTATTTTTTGGAATAGTAAGAGAGTAAAAAATTTCAATTTCATTGGTTATTTAAAAAAAATATTATGCCAGATGTATTATAGAAAATTCACCTGAGCAGGTTATACATGAAAAAACTAGATTTCATTCGGTCATAGAGAGTCAAAACCCCGAAACAGTCTTAAGTTTACATGGGCATTATATGAAAGGTTGGATAGAGCGTTGAGCAATACTTGTTAGTGCCATTACCTTATCTGAGTGTCGAGTGCCTCACGGATCACAAATTTTTGATGATGAAAATAAACAGCTTCCGATTTGAGATATAAATTTATTTGACTTATATATTTAAACTAAGTAAAAAATTAATAATTAAAATATTTTAATAATGTCAAACCATGTGACATGAAACATAATACATAGTATAATTGAAAAACTATATGATAGGATTTCACATTGAAATGTTGGGTTTCCTCACATACTATTGGGTAAGTTATTACGTTAGTCAATGAATAGTTAATAAAAAGCAAGTTTATTTATTTATGAAGCCAATATATGAACGTTTATGAAGCACATGGAGAAGTAACTGCAGACAAGTACCATAATAGAGTATGTTACAGGTAGCTTCTCCAAGTCACGGGGGGTACGGACTAGCAGTAGTGTAGAGACTTGTAAGTTGGTTCTGAACTTTTAATGGATGAATTTGTATTGTTTATTGGGTGGTGGATGGACATACAATACAAAGTCGTAATTGAAGGAGAGGCCCAGTGTTACAGAATTTGGATTAGAAACAATTAACTAATTAGATGGGCTGGGCTTTCCAGTTTTCATTTACCTTCAATTCAAATCTTAACAATACTAATACTATGCATAAAAAGCATTTGATATCTGAATGTGTGATTAAAATGAGCCTTGCTTTCTTTTTTTGTGATTAGATGGAAGAGAGCAGTAGCTCCAACACTAATACATTATCTCATTAATCTTCTTCTCGCACTTGTAAAAAATTATCTTCAGAAGATACAAAAAAATAATTATTTGTTTAAAAATAGTTGGCATCATCTTTTATCACTTATCCCAACAGAAAACAGACAGTTGGGACCCCTTCATAACATGAAATTACTCCCTAACCAAACTTCAACATTTTTCCATTCCCCACAAAACGGGCTCGTCTTTTCTTCCTTTTTTCCTAGTGCCCATAATCTCATTTTAAAATTCAATTACTTCTTTTTTTTTTTTTCCATTAAATGTAATTTAATCAGCTTTTTGAAATAATTATTTTCATGCTAATCTCAATCTACTGCTTGGCAACTATGATCAACTTGGCCTGGAAAAGAGTCCACTTTCCCCTTAAATTCTTGGAACGATAAGCAACAAAAAACACGGAAAAAAGAAAATCAATAAAACCATAGATAGATTTTTCATTTTTCGGAATTTATATTCAAGAATTTGTTGGTTTGTCGTTTTCATCTTCTTCTGCCATAAACAGAACACTCTAAGATAACCAATTTGTTCGTCTGTACACTACCAAAATTATTACTTCTGTATAAATCAACGATTCAAGCAAACTAAGCGAACAATGCTCATTCTCTCTCCATCCCATTCATGCCGAATCCACTCGGCTGAATAACTCTTCACACAACTACACACTACTCTGTTTCTCTACTCGATTCTGCTAATCCCAATACGCTTAACCACTGCGTTTCTTATGGCTTCAGTTTGAAAGCACAGTCCATTCTGCTCAATACCCGACATGTAATACCGCACTTCCTTCCTTATCATCTCTTGCATCACTGCCAAAAACTCTGTACTGAAAAACTGTTTCTCATACCCAAATCCATTATGTTGTGCAGCTGGAGCTTGCTGCACTGTCAACGCTGTCTGTACATCCTTAACCGGGCTTAATACGTTATTGAATCCGGATCCTGACCCGGGAAAAGGTACTTGATTTGTGGCTTCGCAAGAATCGGATCCAGGAAGGGAGAGGCTCAAAGATGTTGTCGGATCAGTAGTGGATGAGACTGCATCTATGGAAAGGGCAGACGGGACAAGGGAACCCGTTTTCGGCAGTGTCCTGTAAACTGGAGAAGAAGCCATACCGGGTAAGCTGGAATCACTTACATCTGATCCGGAAGGACTGCTCGGGTTAAATTGAAGACCGGAAAACGGGCCCGAGATATTGGTGCCAGCTCCAACGCTGGCGGATCTTTTGAGAGGTTGTTGGGCATCTGCATCATCGCTCAAGTCGTCTATCAGGGAAGAGCATTTCCGCTTGAGGGTGGAGTTCCAATGGTTCTTGATGGCGTTATCTGTGCGGCCATTGAGGAGTCGAGCTATGGTGGCCCACTTGTTGCCGAAACGAGCATGGGCGCGGATAATGGTCTCATCTTCTTCAGGAGAAAATGGCCTGTGTTCGACCTCAGGAGAGAGCTGGTTGCACCATCGCAACCGGCACGACTTGCCAGATCGACCAGGAATCGATTTGCTTATCAATGACCAGTTTCTGGGGCCATAGTTTTGGACCAGTCTCTGTAACGCCTCATCTTCTTCGGGACTCCATGGACCTTTGATCCGATCAACGTCTTTTCTCGCAGTAGAAGCCATGAATTGAGAGAATCCTTAACTCGTTGCTATATCCAATTAATTAAGGAAAAAGGTTGAGATTAAATAAACTAGGTTACTGCAAATTAAATGGGTGCAGGGTGAGGTGTTCTTTTTTTGATGGCGGTGGTAGGGGCAGTGGTTGGGAGAGGAGAGCCCTCACCTTCTGTTTTCATGAAAGAACAGCGTGAATAGAGCGATATATATATATATATATGTGTGTGTGGAAGGGATAAGGATGACTTGTTAAGCCGGTTATCGTGACCGGTCATAGCCGTTGAGAGTGGGGATTCTTCCAGGCAAGGCAGTTACTAGTAAACAGCTGTCAAATTGACACGCGTCGAATACAGGTACCTCCAGCTTACACGCATAATCACTCGCTCCACCACTCTCAAAATAATGGCTTTTGTCTGCAGTTTTCAACTATACGACTCGTCAGGTTCACACTGCATCACGGAGCCCATAATCAATGATGAACGGTCTCGATTGAATGACATTGGCAATTAATTAACGGAAGCGAGGAAGTTGAAATTTAAAATGAAATGGAAGGGCAAAGCCAACTTATCTCCAAAATATCGGTAATTAAAAGTTAAACGACCGTTTTGGAAGTTATAAAGGAGCTATTTTGTTTTATCAAAGTTCAAAAGAAAACTGATTATTAACTAAATAAAATATGAAAAATAAGGTTCTTATACAATGTTCAAAAATAAGTGTACGGGTGGAGGTGGATGGGAGCGGGGATGACTTTGACCGAGCCAGGCTGGATAGCATTTACGTGAATGGTTTTAATTTTATTTTTAAAAAAAAAAATTAAAAGAAAGGTGGGAGAGAGAAGAGAGAAAAGGACGCACGGATGGTGATGAGTTGGCAAAGATAACGACAAAAGTTGAGAAGCAGAATCGGGGGAAAACGGTACTACAATTATGTCAGTCCAGGCTGGCTGTTAAGTGAGCCCCACTCTCTTAACGGCCTAGCAAGTCCACGTGGCTCTCACGCTCCCTCCATCTTTCCTGAACTGCCAAAACCAACTCCACCGTTTTATTATATCTTTTCATAAAATTTAAATGCATCACTCACTCTCTCTTTGGCTTTTGTGAAGCTTCCTTGGTTGCTTCGTTTCGCTTCGCTTTGAATTCAAATTGAGAGACAAACCGCTCATGTTCCATCTTTTATAAAGAAAGCTATTCTTCTTTTTTTATTATAGCCCCCCCCCCTCCCTCTACTATTTTTATTATTTCCATCCCTTCTTTCATTTCCGTAATTTTATATTTACAACAGCATAATAAATAAAAATTTTAATATTATGATTCATGATTTTAGATAATTGACTATTTTTTTTAATTTTATTTATGATTATTTAAATTCTAATAAATGATAAAAGTTATTATTAATAGGATGAGAATAAATGTATTATTCTATAAAGAAATTACAGCATGGTTTACAATTAATATTTGATATATTTAATTATATAATTAGCATAAATCTTGATTATTTAGTAGATAATTTAATTGAAATATTTTCAGTTTGATGAAATCATAATATAAAAAATTTTAATTTGAATACAACTATAGCAAAAAAAAAAAAAACATATCCTTGGTATTTTCAGTTTAATAAATATTTGACTTTTTAATAACTAGAAAATAATTAAATGACTTTATTTCTATTAAAAATATACTAAATTTATTATTAAAATAATATTGACATGTCAATTTTTGTTTATTATCCTTAATTTTCAATTTTCTAATAATAATAATATTAAATAAATTTATAATAGTGAGATTCAAATTTAAAAAAATGATTTAACTTTTTATAGTGTATATTTTCAGTTCCAATAAATATATTATACACGCAAAAATGAACACACACTATAAAGTTGAACGGTGAATGGTGAATAGTTGGATTGAATGAATTTAGAATCAAATTATACAATTAATCTAAGGTTTTTTTAAGTTATATTTTAATTAAAATAAATTATTGTAATATTTATTTTAAAAATAATTAAAATTTAGATAAAAGAATATAAATAGTTAGAAACCAAGTAAAGAAAAAAAATCTAAAATCCATTTATAATTTAAAATAAGTTCAAACGTAAATTGAATATATCTTTTATTTAAGTAAGGGGATGGGACGGAGAAAAGAATAACCAAAAATAAAAAAAAAAATGAAAATAAAAGACAGGAAAACGGAAAAGCAGAGAAAGAGAGTGTCTTCGACATGCAGTCGTTACATTACCACTCAAAAAGAAAATGCAGTCGTTACGCGGGAGACAGCTGTCTATAAGCCATACAGAGCCACTCTTCCGTCCCACGCGCACCCAACCTTTACCTACCCCTTTTTATTACCCTTACTTCCCCGTGACTCTCCCTTCCGCACGATTGTTTCTTACGCTTCTTTTCCTCCTAATCGTTTCTCTTTTTATTTACTCCTCTCGTCAATATACTTGCTGGTTTAATTTTCCCTCTTAAAAGAAATAATATATATATATATATAATTAGAAAATATCTGGATTGTATTAGTTCAAAAGAGCACCGTTACTTCTGTATATATAAGGTCTGAGGCACATTAAAAGTCGTCAGATTGCAGTGCAACAGTATTAGGAATGGGGGTATGGTCCATAATAGAGAGAAGAGGTTGGTCCCAAATGTGGTCATGGATGTGGCTTGCCTTTTTGCAACAACTATAATGCATTGGATTCTCTATGAAACAGAGTGTTTTTGAAGGGACAAAAGAGCGATGGTGTCAGTCCATTTAGAAAGTGGTAGCTTTAAGAACCCACATAAATACGGATTATTTCTTCAATTAAAGAATATGAACATGATTTTAAGGGTAGGTGAATCAGGCACATGGTATAAGAAAGAGTCAGGATGTTTCCTTTTCACTGAAGTTCATGAATTAAGTATTCCCTGTGGGGATTAATTTATAGATTTTGTCTACCCAATGTAATTCAAAGTTGCTATTTCTATTCACGATAAAAAGCGAATTTGGATATTACATTTAGTGCAAGTGGACGCTGCTGCATTGCTTGAATCCACAGCACCGAATGCTTAAATTAACAAAACACTTGGAAGAAAAAGATCCCCACCAGATTGTAAGCATGTGGGGAGAGTAAATATATAATGCATTTTAATTACTAGTATACCCCAACAGACAATAAAATGCATAGATTCTGTCACGCATATATCACAAGATATGCAAATATTGGACCATCTGATCATAAAATAATCAAAGCCTTGAGGAGCATCAGGTTCATTGGTCATGACCCCCCAAGCGCATACTCATTGGTGGTTAAAGCAATGGCACGGAAAATATCTTTTGAAGATAGAGAGCTGAGAAGGAGAGGGGGGGTTAATTTTGGGCAAGTAGGCACTCGTAGTAAAAACAAGGAAGATGTAGCCCTGCATGTGGATAACACAATTGTTAGCTTGATAGACGGCTAAGGGTTTGATTTTTGGTAATTATAGAGTGAAAATTTTAATTATGTTGGTGAACTTTTTACATGTATCGAGTTTTAACCTCTCACTTATTTATCATTGAGTTATCGTGATTTATCTCAAATAAGACATGATCAACTTTGGACGGAAGGAAGATGTATGTCTCAGGTCATATAGTTTTCGTCCCAGCTGTGCAAAATGGGTGGAACCCGGCGAAGACCACGTAGACAAAATCAATGATAACAGAACGTCCGACAACTTATATGCTTAAATCGTGTCCCTTGAACTGCCTGTGCGAGAGGGTGGCTAATTTGCCGTATGGGAGAGCAGTGGGGGCCAAAGACGTTAACGGACCTAACCGCAGTTCTTGAAAAACTGCTGCCACGTCAATAGCATGCCAGCTAGAACCCACTTAATCCGTCCCCCGAGTTCCAAGAGAATCATAGTCTGGGGATTCAGCATTCAATTATTTGGCGTAGAGTGGGGTCCTTTTACCATGATTTTCCGCTGCTTCCCTCCTTCTTTGCTATGCCAATCGCTACCACCTGACGTTTCATAAAGCATGCAGTATTATCGTACGGATGGATCACTTTCAAGGTTTTTTTTTCTTTTTCTCACTTCACCAGTTTACTATCTCTGATTTTTGGGTCATTTGTGCAGCCTACCACTTACCGGTTCACGGATTGTGGGTATTTTCTCACCCATGAAACGTAAAGCCAATGGATTGGTGCGTTTTGAACCCTGTTTTTTGGGGAAGGGGTCTGGATGACTCCGCTTAGTGCCTACCAGTTAAGCAAGGGAAGGGGAAGCCAACCAACAATTAGCAAAAACATGTAAATATCAGGTTCGTTTCCTCAGATCAGTTGAGATTGTAATACTAAAAAAAAAAATTATAAAATTTAATATATATATATATATATATATATTCAATAACAAGAATACAGCCGGAACAAGAAGTCCAATTTTCGGGTTAGTTATAAAGCGAAACTAAAAGTCCAGTGTTAGTGTTAATGGGTCTAAAACAATCACTGTCCAACGACCAACTAATACATGTCAGCCACAGATATTTCTAAGTAATAATGGAGGGTCAAAACAATTGAATACAGCTCCTCAATCGTTTTTGAGAAAGCAAGCCCAACCAATTTCCTATTTACATCACAAACTATTTTTTTTTAAGCAATTAAAATAAAAATATTTATACGAAATCGTCAACTCCTAACTATCTTTCAATAGTCGCGTAATGGATTAAATTGAAGACAAATAACATGATTATATGGGTTGTGGCACAAGCAGTTGGGGGGAGATACAAAGAAGAAAGCAAAAAAGGAGAAAAGAGAGAGCATAAAATCATAGAATAAAGGGGGAATTATATATCATGGTTCTCGTGCCTCAAATGTTTAATCCAATAGGAGGGATGTGGCCATCTAGGAATTGACTAGCCTAAAATAAAGTCTTATCTGAGAATGGACTGATGGAAATCAAATGGGTCCTATCCTCCCACCCTTTCAACTCATCCAACTTGTTTGATGTAAACCCTCATTTCTCTCCACTAACTAGTACTATTATTAGATGATATTGTTGTCTCATTGGAATAACAACTTCGTTTACGTACTAGTATTATTAATTCATCAAAGTGGATTACAACTAACGAAGCTTTTTTCATGCTTGATGTTACTTTTAATTACTAATAACAATATGTTTCATTGAGTTAATGAAATCAAACAACAAAACTCTAATGGGTCTCCATCACTATGGATATTCAAATTTGGGTTTAGAAAATCAAATAATGGATGGTTTGGCATTGCAATTGCTATTTCCATAGGAAACCCATTTCACATAAAAACAAACTTTGTCAATTTGAGGGAACACATTTCCTTTGTTTTTCCACAAATGTGTAAAATTTAATATTTTATTTTATTAAATTCATCTTTATCTTGAATTTATTTTCTTAATTACGTAAGAGAAGTATATATCACACATTCCATTAAATATAAATGTATAATTTTTTAAAATTATAGAATTTCATTTCAAATAAAAAAAAAAAAAACTCTTAAATGTATTGCCTTTGCCTGCCTTGTATTCTAAGACACTAATTATATTTTTCAGATTGGGAAGTTCCCCATAAGAGGAGGACTAAAACTGTGGCCCAAAAGAAAAAGAGGCGTTTTGTATACGCAAAGCAAAAATCATTCCTGAAATGATTAAGGGCCCAAAATGAAACCCATCTACCCAGTATTACTACTAGCCATACAGCTAACATCCCTTCTTTCCCAAGGCCAAACCTTCATCAAATTATGCCTTTCACACTGTTCTCCCTGAAGCTCTTCTATAGTTCCGATTTGGTGCATCGGAGGCACGCACAGCCTTCTTCTAGTTGCTCTACAAGATGAGACAATTATCTCTAGTTATTTGGGCGTGCCTGATGGCTCAGGGATCATTCCACAGAATCATTGATAATTCAGTGTGATTTCAAATATATATTTGTTTGCTCTGCTGACAAGCCTCAAGGCGCTCACAGGCGATGGAGTTCTCCGGTATTTGAGACTGTGCACCTTCCTTTAGAGTCAAATGGTTATACAGCATGGTGGGTATTTGATGGTATTTTGGGTTAAATGAATTTTCTTTTGTCTTTCAAGAAAAGAAAAAAGTATTAACACTAATAATTTCAAGGTTTACGTATGAATATATGTTTAATTCAACTTGATAGTTTTAACAAATTCAACTTGCTAATGTTGGATTTTCCGGGTCAAGCCAAATGCGAGTGCCTTTGTTTCTTAATACACATGCAACATGCATGCCTTCTTGATCTTGGCCCTTGTCTCACAGGTCACTCACTTGCACTTGGTGGCGTCTCAACGACTACCCACCAACATATTTATCCTCGCCGGACAAAGCAACATGGCCGGCCGTGGAGGCGTGATCAACAATACCAAAACCGGCAATCTCACCTGGGATGGCGTTGTCCCTACCCAGTGCCAACCCAACCCATCAATTTTCCTGCTAAATGCCAACCTCAGATGGGTCCTAGCCCAGGAACCTCTCCACGCCGACATTGATTATAACAAGACCAATGGGATCGGTCCGGGGATGGCATTTGCTAATGCAGTATTGACTAAGGATCCGAACATTGCGGTAAATGGGCTGGTTCCATGTGCAATTGGAGGGACAAATATAAGTCAGTGGACGAAAGGAGGTTTCCATTACGATCAGTTGGTCCGGAGGACTCAAGCAGCCTTGAAGAGCGGTGGAGTTCTTAGAGAAATGCTTTGGTAGCAAGGGGAGAGCGGTACGATTAATAGAGAAGATGCGGATTCTTACAGAGGGAGATTGGAGAAGTTTTTCATGGAAGTCCGGGACGATCTGCAATACCCTATACTCCCAATAATCCAGGTACGGTTATTTTAGTCTCCTCACGGAATTATTATTATTAGCTGGTTGAATTGTTAAATTTGGTAGGTGGTTCTGGCATGAGGAAAGGGAGAGGGAGGTTTCACAGAGACTATAAGAAAAGGTCAGCTGGGAATTAACCTTCCAAACGTGGGATGCGTAGATGCCCAGGGACTCCCTCTGGAGCCTGATAGGCTGCACCTAACTACGCCTGCTCAGGTTGAGCTTGGCCAGATGTTGGCTGATGCGTTTCTACAGTCCCTGCCCCCTTCCCAATTCGCATTCCTACACTTCCTTTTTTCCTTTCCTACCATGGGCTCTATTTTTGTCAAAGGCATAAAGTTGATAATATTTTTATATTCGCATTAACAAAAATTTACAAATTATATTATTAATATTACTAGTATAAAAAAATTCAAACCTAACTGGGCAGCATACAAGTACCCAGGAGAATTTATTTCCTCTGCTTCAACGAGATCATGGAGTCGCCGGTAATTAAAGATCCTACACGGAACATGTGGCATTGGCCTGTTCTTGATTTTAATAATCTCTCAGGCATGAAGTTGATGGATAGTCTAGGCTAATATTATTGCATCTCCAGAATTCCAATATTTGTAGAAATGTCCAGAAGTTGCCAAGTGCTGCATCTGAAATTGGCTTCTCCTTCTTGTACTTGGTTGTGGTAGTTAATTGCCTAACAAGGACAGATAGATATAGTAGCTGTTCGGTAAAAAGTTTACATCATTAGGCAGTTTTGGCGATCACAACTTATCACGTGTCCATCAGCCTGAGACGCTCAGCCATGAAGCGAAGCAGGAGCAGCCACCGCATTTTTAGACGTGTCCTTCACTCTTACTGCAACCGAGGTGAAGTGAATGATACTTTATTAATGTAGTATTTGGGTCTCGGAATTACAAAGAATCAAGAGGTGATAGCTTCCAGTGTCTGAAACCCCAACAACATGAACACACAAGTATTGAACTAATTTTGTTCATTTCAAATTCGCTTCTATTGTTGAGTTGTTTGATTTTATCTTTCTTGGGCAGGGAACCGAAAGGGTAAACGAAGAAGGGGCAATAGAAACAAAGGTGGAGACAGAAGATTTCCGATCATCAGCTGGGCATGACGAACCCACGAAGGAGAAGGTTGGAGTGGTTCATCTTACTCGCAAGAACAGGGAATCTGGCACCGGAGATGGAATCTTGGCTAGAACAGCCGCTGCTGTCACAAATACCTTAAAGTCTGCCAAGGATGCCATCGTAGGCAGGGGCAAGAACTAGTAACACCTCCTAACTGACTCAGGAGTGGTCGATGATATGAATATGTTCTTTATATGTATGTGAAATATTGATAGTAGTAATCAGAAAAATAAATTTATGCGCTCGTGTTTAAGGTCCTTGCCTTGTACACAAATTATCTTATATGCAATGGAAGAAAATAACGAAAGCCACATAATGTATGAAAACGAATATCATCGATTAGATTAAGCACGGGTGAGAACGAATTTGCAACTGATAATAGACAAACATTGATCAAACTGGACCATTTTTATTTCAGAAGGCTTGATTTCTAGTTGCTGCTAATTTCATTTCTGATTCCTCCAAATTAGCAGAGGTGCGCTCTACCGCACACAGCACATCACCAAAGCAAAAGCAAATTTAGCCCCAAATGCCAACCTCCACGAACCCATCACCAAATGCCAACCTCAACGAACCCATCTTCCGTAGCATATCCCCTGAACATCCCATTGGTATTAAACCTGCAAGCCACATCCCCATTTCTTGACACCGCTATCAACCCTGCTTTCCCTTCATCAAGCCTCTCATTTATAACAAAATCTACAGCATCTTGCAGCCCCAACCCTTTGTACTCCATCACGGCGGCTACGTCTCTGGCTAGGGTCCCACGGATGATGGCTTCGCCTTCCCCTGTGCATGAAATTCCGCAGAGATCACACGCATAGGTCCCGGCCCCAATCAGGGGCGAGTCACCTATACGACCGGTCATTTTGTTCATTAGCCCACCTGTTGATGTGGCAGCAGCACAACGGCCTTCGCTGTCCACAACTACACAACCAACGGTCTCAGGCGCGTATACGCTGATTGGAAGACCATTCATTTGCAAGGGACTGTCCATGGCAGCAGCAGCGCCTGCGCTGCATGTCTCCAAGGGGATCCTGTAATCAAACTGGTTTCGAACGAGAGAGCCATTGAATTAATTGGGTCCATTTTTTTTTAATGCCTATAAATATAAAAAGTTGGGAGATTCGACATACCAGGATGGAATTGGCTTCCTTTGCCAATTTCAGCATCCCCACGTTTTCCTCAGTGATGAAGTAGTCATTTTGCACCAACTCCGCACCCTGTTTCATATTATATATCAATTAGAATATATTCTAATGTTTATTTACGTCAAGTATATAAAATTAATTTGCACGTGCAATAATTTGATTTCTCTTAAGATAATCCTCTTTTGAAATAAAGCTTGTCTTCTGTTTTTCTTTATTTGACACGTGAGATAAGTTAAAACAGAGTAGTACAGACTGGAGAGGATTTGTAAACCTGTTGCCTGGCAAATTCCTCTGCACCTGAGAAGGCGAGATACGAATGAGGAGATTTTTCCATCACAAGTCTGGCAAGGGAAACTGGGTTTTTAACAGTGGTTAAGCCAGATACGGCGCCGCATCTTCTCTTGGGCCCGTCCATAATGCTGGCTTCCATCTCCACCGTTCCTTTCTCGGTCAGTGCAGATCCTCGTCCAGAATTAAACAGAGGATCGCTTTCTAGTTCTCTCACCTTTAACAACGTACAACAAAGGATTCAAACAAAGGGAAATTTACAATTAGATGCATCAACGATTATCTATCACAAGCCAAATCAACACAAATTTACTTTATTTCACTACTATATCGAGAGCCACATTCAAAACCAAGAAAAGTAGTACAAAAGACCGATTGAGACGGGATAATTCAGGCTAAACAAGGAAATCATTTAGACCTTAAGAAAACACATAAAAAGCATGGACCATGAACTCTTCATTCACGCCTGTTTTGTGTACCATAAAATTATAAGAAACCAGATGGAAACTGGTATGGTGGCGAAGTTTTCTTATAATAAAAAAAAAACGTAGCTTTTCTACAAGCGAGAAGTTGGTAAATCAAAATGATTCAACAGAAAGGTTTCGTGGAAAAGAAATGCTTGAAAATGAAGGAAGAGGAGTAAGAAGCGTACAACGAGTTCAACGACATCAATGGCAGGAAGATTGGAGCGAAGAGCGGAGATGCCCATATTGAGGCAGCGAGTAAGGAGCTGTTTAGCCTCCTCTTGACGCTGTTGTGGGAGATTGGGGTCCACACCAGCGCCACCATGCACCGCTATCGCCCATCTCCCCATTTCTCTCTATGGCTTTAACCTGCTTTCTATTGCTTTGGAGTGTATGCGTGCGTCTCTGTGTAAGCAGAATGAGTTGGTTGCCACTTTATATAGGCGTTTAGCGGACTGCAGATGTCTCGGGGTTGGATTTTACAAATTCAGTTTCAGAATTATCGTTTTTTTTTTTTTTAAAGAAAGAAAAAGGAAGGACAACAAATTCGTATTTGGGTTCTTAGAGATTTATATCCTTATATATTGCCATAGGTGTGTATTTATATATGAATGGGGCTTGTCCAGTTGCTTGTCGTAAGACTTTTGAAGTTACGGTCTTACCCTTCCTGTAATCCTGTTGTCTATCAAACAAGATGTTTTAGTTTTTAGGAGATTCATAAAATGAAAAGTTTGAACATAATAAAAAAAATAGTATGAAGTTGCTTTTCCAAAGGTGATTATGGTTAGTGTGGTATACTAAAAGCAAGCTGTCGAAGAATCCAGAGGCCTATATACGTGTCCAAAATTGTCTAGTGGTTCTTTGGAAAAGGAAAAAATGAAGCCCTCGGTGGCGGCTGGTTAAAAATTTAAGAATCTAGCACTGCCAGGTATTTATAAAAAAAAAAAAAAAAAAAGAGATTCCAAACAGAATAGTTGATTAATAAGGACGTGTATGGTAATTGTGGTTTAATTAGCAATTGTAATGGGTTACAGCAAGAAAAGAAATCAAATGAGAGAAGAAAAGTAGGACACTAGTTGCTGATGAGGATAGGCGGCAGTAAGTGGGTCCCAAAAGGATTAGGATGATTGGTTAAGATGATGAGCAAGCGATGCGATAGGCATAAACTGATTCAAACTTTGAAAATATGGAACACGGAATCCACTTATGTACAGCAGTACAGGATTGCCCAATAAGTAAGGACGCAGGAAAATGACACGCCACTTCCGCTTCCTAATTAATTTATGTTTCTTTGTACCTTGAATCTTTTCCATCTGATTCTGGTGTTGATATTGGATTTCAATTTTTCTTTTCTTTTTTTTTTTTTAATTATTTGTCAATACACCTGCTTCCAAATTCAAATAACGATGTTTGCTTTGGGAAATTATTTCTCAATATTGGATATTTTATGAAATTATTTAATAATAAAAAAAAAAGAAAAAATAATTTACCATGAAATATTAAATTGCATAATATAGGGGGTTATTAGGAAGCGGAGTTAAAATGGTGGGATTCCGGAGATGGCATTACCAAACAGGTTGTGTGAAAGTGCGAGCTATCACATCTCACTCCCCACAAATCGGGTGGAATCTTTGAAGATACCCTCTCTCTCCAATTCTGACAGTAGCTTTTTGTCGTGATCTTCCAGAGATTCGCGTCACGTGTTACTGTCACTAGGTATCTCTTTCCACTTCTTGTTTTGTTCCGTCCACAAACTCATTTTTATTTATTTATTTCAAATGCTCCCAGTGGCTGCTGGTACTGATTCCCCTACTCCCTCCTCACATTTCCTTTGTTACTTGATCTTTTTACCTTATAATTAACTTATTTTTTTTATTTATTAATTAATGATGAAAATAAATTGATATTCTTTAAATAAATTGAATTGAATTCAAAAAAGTATTTTAGTGGAGGCAATAGATATTACATATAAATTCAAAAATCACCGTAACTGCTATAGTCAAGTTGCGTATTCATTACCATTTAATATTTAAAATAATGAATAATTTAAAAATAATAATAGTTTTAAAATAGGGGGAAGGGGACATGGCTGCAATGGTTACTAGTGGTCGCCATTCAATAACACCAAGAGCCAATATGTTTAGAGATGCATGACTCCTAAAAGTGGAAAATGATGGGAATATATGGCTACCTACTTTCATTGTAATTATAAAATAAAATTGTTACACTCGTTTTTTGTTTTTTAGTTAATAATTTACACTTGGGTTTCTAAGAAGTAACACTCAATGATAAAGAAAAGTAAAAAATTTCCCAAATAATGCAGGAAAAAGGTTAGGGGAAGAGTTGATATGTGTAGAGGCACTTACCAATACTAAATAAGATTAGATTAGCAACTAGGCATTGTGGTGTTTATTTATTTTATAATTATTTAAAAAAGCATATTTTTAATATAGTGTAAGAAAGAGGGGAGTGGAGGATTATGATAATGGAGTATGATAATGGAGCCGTGGTTGCTATCCCAAAGCTCTTCAATGGCACCAATGGGTTAAGATGTGAACATGCTCGCCTCTCCTATGTAGTTTATTACCAGGTTATATATATACTGTTAAAAAAAACAACATGTTTTGGACATTTTATAAAAAGGTACGGTGCTAAGCTGCTTTGGTTAGTAATTATAGTTGCTAAACTGCAAGCCCAGCCAATCCATTAGTAGAGAGGCATAAGCCCACCAATATGATGGACTTGCTGGCTGAAGCTCTTATCCATGTTTATCTCGTGGTACCCCGTTTACTGTCTTGATATAAATGCCTTATCATGTTACTAAGGCCAATAGCAGCAAGTGGTAAAGATAGGGTTGGACATTCTAGGTTAGTTGCC
>CAOGCB010675314.1:0-18826 GCA_948266635.1 Cnidoscolus chayamansa
GCCCGCCCCCCCCCCCCCCCCCCCCCCACCCCCCCCCCCCGCCCAGCCACCCCGCCCCCCCCACCCCCCCCCTCCCCCCGCTCCCCCGCCCGCCCCCGACCCCCCCCGCCCCCCCCCCCCGCCCCCCCCCCGCCGCCCCCCGCCCCGCGCCCCCCCCCCCCCCCCCACCTTGTAATTATGTAGAACCTCCTCAAAGAGGGGGCACATCACTTCCATCATGGCCCCAAACCAAAAACATGAGCCTTCGGGTCCCAAAGTCTGATACAAGCCCGTAAAAAGTCCCAGTCAATGATCACTCCCCTAAGGGTAGCAATTGGAATTGATCTTTTTTACTTTGAAGAGACTTTTGGTCCAACTATGCATACCGTGACTAAAAAATCAATTTAGGCACCAAGTGCCCAAAAAAAATAATTTTGGTACTAAGTACCCAAAAAAATCAATTTGGCTCTAAGGGCCTGAAAAATCAAGTTGGCCCCAAGGGCCCAAAAACTCAATTTAGCCCAAGGGCCTAAAAAAATCAATTTGGCCCCAAGGGCCCAAAAAATGAATTTGGCCCCAAGGGCCCGAAAAACCATTTTGGCCTCAAAGGCCAGAACAAAAAAATCAATTAGGCCCCAAGGGCCCGAAAAAATCATTTTCGCCTCAAAGGCACGAAAAAATCAATTTGGCCCCAATGGTAAAAAAAATCAATTTGGGCACCAAGTGCCCAAAAAAACAATTTGGTATTATGTACCCAGAAAAATCTATTTGGCCTCTAAGGCCCCGAAAAATCAATTTGGCCTCAAAGGCCCGAAAAATCAATTTGGCCCCAAGGGTCCAAAAAAATTCAATTTGGCCCCAAAGGCCCGAAAAACCAATTTGGTCCCAAGGACCCACAAAAAATCAATTTGACTTCAAAGGCCAAAATAAATTAGTTTGGCCCTAAGGGCCCAGAAATTCTCAATTTTGGTACTAAGTACCCCAAAAAATTCAACATCCATACATGCATTGCATTGTTTTACTGATTAAATGTAAGTAAAAGCAGTCCGACAAATGACCAAAACGTGGGTCCAAACCCTCAAACTCAAAATTCGCGATTCAGACAACAACTGGCACCCATAAATCATTTTTATGGTTACTAGGGGGGCGCAACTGTGAATACTCGAATTTTGAGGCTCGGAAAGCCTGTTTTCTTGAACTGCAAATAGTCCAGCCAGACTGGAGGCCTTTCGGAAAATGTCCCAGAACTATGCCAAAATGGTACTAGAAATATCCAGAATATCGCAAGGGACCTAAAGGTGTCCTCGGAATAATTTTTGGAAGTTCGAAACTCCCAAAAAGACGAAAAAATGAAAAAAATCGGCGAAACCAGTGGAGACCTGGCGGCATCCCGCCGGAGTCCCGGCGGTATATCGCCGGATGCCTGGCGGTAAACCGCCGGAGTCCCGGCGGCATCCTGCCAGATTCCTGGCGGTATACCGCCGGAGTCTCATGGCGGCATACCGCCGGATGCCCGACGGTATCCCGCCGGAGTCTCACGGCGGCATACCGCCGGATGCCCGGCGGTATCCCGCCGAGAAATTGAAGTTTTGCCTATAAATTGTTGTTCCAGCTCCATTTTTCGGTACACCACTTGAATTTTCAGCATTCACTCTCCCTCCTCGCTCCTTGTGATTCTTTTACTGCTTTCTTCTTGCATCATTTCTTGCATTCTTGTTTGATTATTGATCACCTAAAATTAATAAAATAATTTATTGGAGATCTAACAAGTTGAAGCTCCGCAGTGATAGACTTCTAAATCAGGTACACTTCCTCTTAAACTCTATCTCTTTTAATTCAAGTATCTCATGCATACTTCTCTTCTACTTAAACTCTAAGCCAAGCATAATGCATCAATCTCATTTAAATTAAACAGATCTAATTCGAATGCCCGATTAATCGATAATCAAGGTATTTAAGCTAGATCCGAACCTATGGGCCACAGATGTCTAGTTGATCCATAACTAAGACATATCACCTCTAGTTCGAATAGATCTGGCCTAAAAGGCCCAAATAAAATGCATAGATTTGGCCCTAAAGGCCCAACTAAACCAATTTGTCCCTAAAGGCCCAATATTCACCATTTGGCCCTAAGGGCCCATAATTCACCATTTGGCCCTAAAGGCCTATAATTCACCATTTGGCCCCCAAAGACCCATAATTCAAAATTAGGCCCTAAAGTCCCAAAATAACCATTTGGCCCTAAAGGCCCAAAATACCCCTTTGGCCACAAAGGCCCAAAATACCCCTTTGGCCACAAAGGCCCAAAATACCCAATCAGGCCTAAAAGGCTCAAAATCCATCATTAGGCCCAAAAGGCCCAAAATCCATCATTAGGCCCAAAAGGCCCAAAATCCATCATTAGGCCCATAAAGCCCAAAAAACCCCAATCTGGCCCTAAAGGCCCAAAATCACCATTAGGCCATAAAGGCCCAGAAATCACATTTAGGCACCAAGTGCCCGAAAAACACAATTTGGCCCAAAGGCCCAAAAACACAATTTGGCAGCAAAAAGCCAAAAAACCCAATTTGGCTCTAAAAGCCCAAAATCACATTTAGGCACCAAGTGCCCAAAAAAACCCATTTTGGCAACAAAAAGCCCAAAACCCATTTTGGTACTAAGTACCCAAAATCCAAAGCCCTTTTAAAAAGGCAATTCCGAACTACGTTGACTTTGATCCCTTATTTAAAGGGTACGTAGGCATGTTTGGGATAAAATCTCAAATACCAAGTCTAAAATCATTCAGCATTTTCCAAAATCATTCATAAAAAATCATCAAAGCATTTACCCTGCATTTCATATACATTTAATGGTTAGTTAAATTGCATGACATGGTCTCGGAATTCACCTTAGGTTCGTAGGCTAAGCTTTAATCTATTGGGCTAATTAATATAAAAATTAGGTTAATTAAATTAAAATTGGAGTCATAGGGTTTTTCCTAGTTTACCCTAAAATAATTAAACCAGGTGGCGACTCACACACATTTCACGTGCATTCATCCCAATATACATTTGTACAACATTCTGAAGCATGCTGCATGTGGGGGAGGGGTTCATAGATGATAACAAAACTTAATGAATTGCGCTAACAATTGATTCAAGAATTTCAGGCTAAAGAAAAGAAGGAGATAAAAACAAATGAAGGCTTGGAAAGAGCATGGACAAGAAGCTCGCCATGAGGAAGCATGAAGTAATGAGACATAGGTCAAAAGCATATAAGAGAATTGAGAACTTATGCCGATAATCTCTCATGCATTAAAAATGTTTACTTATTCTCAAAATGATTTTCAATAAGGCAAAATTGAGTTGAGACAAGTTAAAATTAGATTCTTAATATTAGATCAGAGGCTGAAATTAGCTAACTAATTTTAGATAAAGTCTTTTTAGCCAACCAAGTCTAAAATTAGCCTTTGAAAATGAAATTAGCCAAATAGTTTTAAAATTAGCCAAACAGTTTTAAAATTAGCCTTTTATTCTTAAAATTAGCTAAACTACTTTTGATCAAAAGTATTTTTAGCTAAGCTACTTTGGAGTCAGCATTTTTTAGCTAAGCTAATTTTAAGCCATGCCTAACAGAAAGTCTGACATAGTACGGAGTACATAGACTGTGTAGCCATCTGGCAGACTGCAACAGCTAAAAAACTAGTCGTTGTGGTGTCTTTTTGTGCAAGAACTTCAAGAGCAAATTTTCTTCTATAAATACTTGCATTTACATCATTTTTTGGCTAATGAATGCACGATATTATTGAGCAAACTTTGTGAGTAGATTTTTCATTCATTTTTAATCATTCATTCAAGAGCTTCATTGGTATATCTTCTCTCTTCTTAAATAGCATTCTGTTGTATCTGTGAAAGAGATATTTTGATTTCATGAATTTTATACAAACATTTATTGTATTCAGGTGATAGAGTGGATCACTTGGAAGAAGTAGTTTAGCACCTTGAAGCTAAAAGAAGTTTGAGGGATATTCAAAGTTGTGAAAGGTTTTCCAGCACCTGTGAAGCTAGGAAGAGATCAGCTAAGTACCTGTAAAGCTTGGCAGAATTGTAAAGGGTGTCATCTCTACCTGGAAAAGAGATAGATAGTGGAACTCTGAAGAAAAAGCTTGAGAAGCGTGGATGTAGGTTGGACTTAGTTAAACCACTATAAAAACTGTTTTTGAATTTTCTCAACCTTACTCTTCACTATTTTATTGATTATTAAGTTCAATTTTCATTGATTTTGTATTGTTTGTTGAAACTTGAAGAAGGGCAATTAAGATCTAAAAATTGATGAACTGAAATTAGTAAACTTGAAAACCTAGCTAAATTTACGAGATAAAATAACATGAACAGTGTTTCCTCAATAAACAGAAATTAGCCAAGCTAGATTTACTGTCTAATATCATTAGTTCTCTGTGAACAGTAGAATGAACAGTACATCTTTTATAGTCAGAAATTAGCCAAGCTAAATTCACTTTCAATTATCATAATTAATTAAATCAGCTCTCTCAAATAAGGATAGAACTTTTATTGAAAATACTTAGCCACATCTTAGATATAAGTTTAGAGCAATAACTTAAAAATTCAAGAAAAGTCTAAGAGTGACCAATTCACCCCCTCTTGGTCACTCTACCTTGGGACAACAATGACCAATTATTCTCTACATAAATTAGTTAAATTGTACATAAATGAGATACTCTAGCTACATGGTGTGTCATCTTCTATTATCTCAAATAGAGATTTGAGGCTTACTTCAAGATTTTGAAAAAAGGTACATGAGGCACTAGGTACAAAATTGAAATTCAATACAACTTTTTACCCACAAACAGATGGGTAGTCAAAGTGGGTTATCTAGACATTAGAGGATATGCTTCAGGATTGTGTCATTGACTTCGAAGGTAATTGGAAAAGACACTTCCACTAGTAGAATTTGCACATAATAAAGTTAATAGTCTAGCATTAAAATGGCTCCATATAAAGCTCCTTATAGGAGGAAATGCAGAACACCATTGACTTTTACTAAAGTAAGTGAGAGTAAGTTGATTGGTGTAGATTTGATCAAGCAGACAGAGGAAAAGATGAAAGTTATCATGGATAGATTGAAAGCCACCTCATATAGGCAGAAATCATAAGCAGACCTCAAAAGGAAAGATATTGAGTATGCAATTAAGGGATAAAGTGTTCCTAAAAGTATTTCCTTGGAAGAAGATTTTGAGATTTAGAAAGAAGGGTAAGTTGAGTCCTAGGTAGATCAGTCCATATGAAGTCATTGAACATATGGGTCTATTGGCTTATAGATTAGCTTTACCTCTAGAGTTGGATCGTATCCATAATATGTTTAATGTAAACATGCTAAGGAGTCCCTCACATGTGATATTAGTTAAGAAGATAGACGAGCAACCATATTTTACTTATAAGGAAGAACCAATTATGATTCTAGCAATAGAGGTTAAATAGTTGAGGAGTAAAGAAGTCCTATTGTTAAAGGTTTGATGGAGAAATCATCAAATGGAGGAAGCCATTGGGGAAAGCGAAGAGGTTATGAGGTAACAATACTTATAACTATTCACATAGAGAACTTTGAAGATAAACTTCTTTAAGAGGGGAAGAATTATGACTCTACAAAGACACCTTGGTAACATTGTTGTAGCAACATTGTAACATTAGAAGGTTAGTAATGTCGTTATTTTCATATTTAGTGTCAGAGCTAAGCATGGGTAAGTAGCACTAAAAGAGATGCTAGCTTAACACCGGTGTGCATAACACTAGAACTTTTAATTCATAAATAGAAAGATCACTTTAAAACATGATTAGGGAAAGGAATGGGTTTTTTTAATAACCTATATAAGGGGGTTAAAAATACAAAGTAAGTTTCTCAGGTAAATCTAGAAAGGGGTAAAAAAGTCAAAGTGACATGTGTGCTTCCATACATGTGACAAAAGTATAATTTTATAAAAACAAATTAAACATATATGAAAATAGCTTGAATAATACAGAAATAAAGAGTAGTGAGTCAATGTGAAAAATGTTTAAAAGATGGTGAAATGTAGAATTAAGAATAGTTAAGTAGATCAATGTAGAATTACAAAAGTTTAAAAGGAAAAATGAATCCTAGCCATCCAAGATGCTGTCCAAATTAATCTCAGCCCTACGTATGTCTTTAAACATGAGAAAGAGATGAAAATAAGGATAAAATAGCAAAAAAAAAAAATAACTTCTTCATCTCTACAACTCGGCTATCTAAAAATTTTACATACTCCACCATAGGAAGCCTTCATCCATTCTTGCAAACCATCAATTTTGATAAGGTTTTCAAGTGTTCCAACATCCAAAACATCTTTCTAATATCCTAAAGGATAGTATACAATAAGGAGATATAGAGAAAGTTAGGTTTGGTTTAGGTTTCGTATTGAAAAATTTGATAAAAGCTAACATATGTGTTATTCGGTATCCATAGTGGCAAAACAATTTGTATTTTGTGCTTGTGATCATTATTTTGATTTTTTTGTTGTTGTAATAAATGGTTCGAAGGTTAAAATGCATATTAGAGTTTATGTCTAAGTTTCTGGAACTTCATATTTGATGATAGAAATAATGGTAAATATTGATTAGAAGTGTGTATATGCTGAAATTGTGAAAAAAAAAACACTATATTGGAAAATTTTATTATATGGCTGAGTTTAGATAAAGTTAGAAGATGATTTTTAAGCTGTTTCTTATACCGAAAGATACCTAAATGTCTTAAATATTATTTATATGTGAAAAGAGATATTGGAATGAATAAATTTTAAGTTAAGGTTGCAAGTTTAAGTATTGTCAAAGTGTGTGTGTGTGTGTGTGTGTGTGTTTAAATAGTTGGCTATTTTAGTTTGATAATTTAATTTGACTATGCCTGCATGATGGAGATCAGGAGATGTCTAGTGTTCAAGAGACATCACAGACCAAGCGGTTGGAAGAAGCGGTGCAAGGTTTGATTATGGAGCTTTAAGAGCAAAAGTTGATTCAACACAACTCTAACGCAAGTCCTAAAGCCATGAACATTGTTGACCCAATAAGGACAAAACCTATTTTGATGATAACAAAACTTAATGAATTGTGGTAACAAATGGTTCAAGAATTTCAGGCCAAAGGGAGAAAGAAGACCAAGAGAATGAAAATATGAAAAGAGGATAGAAAGAAAGCTCGTCATGAAGATATATGAAGAAATGAGACATAGGCCGAAAAACATATAAGAGAATTGAGAACCTATGCCAATGATCTCTCATGCATTAAAATGTTTTTCTTATGCTCAAATGATTTTCAAGACAAAGAAAAATTGAGTAGAGACAAGCTAAAATTAGCTAATTTTAGAAGAAGTCATTTTCATATGAGAAAATGAAATTAGCCAACCAGTCTTGAAATTAGCCGGCTGTTCTTAAAATTAGCTAAACTACTTTTAGACGAAATTTTTTTAGTTAAGCTAATTTTGAAATTAGCTAAGCTACTTTTAGAGTCAGCATTTTTAGCTAAGATAATTTTGAAATTAGCTAAGCTACTTTTGGAGTCAGCATTTTTAGCTAAGCTAATTTTAAGTCAAGCCTAACAGAAAGTCTGACACAGTACGGAGTGCACAGACTGTGCAGTTGTCTGGCATACTCCAATGGCTAGAAAACTAGTCGTTGTGGTGTCTTCTTGTGCAGGAACTTCAAGAGCAAATTCTCCTCTATAAATACATTCATTTACTCCATGTTTTGGCTAATGAATGCACGTTATTATTGAGCATACTTACCGAGATGATTTTTCATTAATATTTAGCATTCATTCAAGAGCTTCATTGGCATATCTTCTCTCTTCTTAATAGCTTTTTGTTGTAAATTGTGAAAGAGAGAATTTTTTTTTTATTTCGACATTTTGTAAAGACATTTATTGTATTCAAGTGATAGTGGATCACTTGGAAGAGGTCCTTTAGCACCTTGAAGCTAAAAGAAGTTTAAGGGGTATTCAAACTTGTGAAAGGTTCTCCAGCACCTGTGAAGCTAGGAAGAGGTTGG
The DNA here is from genome assembly GCA_948266635.1 of Cnidoscolus chayamansa. Taxonomy (NCBI): domain Eukaryota; kingdom Viridiplantae; phylum Streptophyta; class Magnoliopsida; order Malpighiales; family Euphorbiaceae; genus Cnidoscolus; species Cnidoscolus chayamansa. Next base: position 8,030 of record CAOGCB010675314.1, read on the forward strand.
CTGAGTACCTGTAAAGCTTGGCAGAATTGTAAAAGGTGTCATCTCTACCTGGAAAAGGGATAAATAGTGGAACTCTCAAGAAGAAGCTTGAGAAGAGTGGACGTCGTCCGGAGTTAGCCAAACCACTATAAATCTTTGTGTTTGAATTTTCTTAACCTACTCTTTTTTGATTTATTGCTTATCAATTTCTTTTATATCATTTGATTGAAATTTATTGAAATTTAAATGAGTATACTTGAGAACTAAATGAAATAGAATTGCAATTAGACAACCAGAGCACTTAGTTAATTTTACCGTGAACAGTAGAGTGAACAGTAACCCTTCTGTAGAGGAAAATTAGCTAAGCTAGATTTAACCTCTACCATCCTTAGTTCTCCCAAACTGAATATTCAAATCAGAATAGAATTCATTTTAATAGTACTTAGTCACTAATTCACATACAAGTTTAGAACAATAACTTAGAAATTTAAGAAAAATCAAAAAGTGACCAATTCACCCCCTCTTGGTCACACAACCTCGGAACAACAAATTGGGATCGAAGCCTAGTTCTATTGCTCAAGGTTTAACCATCTTAGGAAGATCCCAAAATGGCTAGTACTTCAAATAGTGATGGAATTTCTGTATCCTTAGCAGAAGGACACTCAATAAGAAGACAACCCTTGTTCAATGGATCAAATTACTCTTTCTAGAAAAACATAATGAGAAATTTTATTCAATCAGTAGACATTGAAGCTTGGAGAATCATACATAATGGTCCCTTCACTCCCATGAAAACTAAGGAAAATAAAGCTCATGTTCCTAAAATAGAAGCAGAATATAATGATGATGATTGGAGAAGAATTTTAGTAAATGCTAAAGCTATAAATATTCTACATTGTGCTTTAGATTTGAATGAATATAATAAAGTTTCTGGATGTGAAACAACTAAAGAAATATGGGACAAACTTGAGGTCACACATGAAGGCACTATTCAAGTTAAATAGTCTAAAGCTAACATGTCGTTGAGAGATTATGAACTGTTTGAAATAAAACCAGGAGAAGTTGTTACTGACATCAATACCAGATTTACTAATTTGATCAATGTTCTAAAAGCTCTGGGAAAAAGATTCGATGAAGAATAGCTTGTGAAGAAGATAATGAGATCACTGCCTACGTCCTGGGAAGCTAAAACTACTGTCATCTATGACACCAAGGACTTTTTAAGTTTTACATATGGTGAGCTTATTGAGTCAATCATTTTCCATGAGATGATGTTCAAGAAGGACATCATAGAAAAGGAGAAAACTAAAAAGGGTTTAGCTTTAAAAAACAGATGATGCAACAGTGGACAAAAGCATATCAGTTGCTCTCAAAATTGCACAATCTGACTCATCAAGCTGCTCAAGTGAAGATGAAGAAATGGCCATGCAGGCCAGAAGATTTAGCAGAGCTTTTAGAAAAGAAGAAAAAGGGAAGACATCCATAGCTGCAGTATGGATTGCTTCAAACACCAACTCTTTAAAAAATGAGGACAAAGGTGCAGAAACTTGTAGAATGGCACTAAAGGAACTCTCAAAGATTTCAATCAGATCAGAACTTGAGGTAAATGATTCTAACTTCCTAAATATAGAAGAATTTGCTAGAGTCTATAATGAGTACAAGATTTATAAGAAAAAATGTAGTCATCTAAAGTTAGAAAATGAAACATTAAAATTAGAACTAGATATCCTGACTGAAATCGAGAATGAAAATAAATCTCTTAAGGTTCAATTAGGACTAGTCAAGGAACAGAAAAATGGATTAGATAAACTCAACAAGAACAATGAACTGCTTATCATAAAAAATCAAAGTCTGGAAAAATAAGTGAAGACCTTGACAAATGATTTATCTAGATTCACAAAAGGAAAACAAAACCTAGATTTACTTCTAAGATCACAGAGAATGTTAAGAGAAAAGTCTGGTATAGGATACAGAAACTTACTTAAGCAAAACAGATACAAAAACTATTTTGTAAAAGCAACTTCATCCTATATGCCTACTGTTACATGTTTCTATTATAATAAAGCTGGACATTTGATTCATTCATGCCCCATCAGAAAGGCTTTTCCAGAATAAAAATGTTATGGGTGCCAAAAGGATCCAAAGATAATAATACTAACCTTCAAGGACCCAAAAAGACTTAGGTACCAAAAATATGAAAATTTGTTTTGCAGGTATGCTTCAGAAATAAGGAGGATTCCAGCAAATGATGCATTGACAGTGGATGTTCAAGGCACTTGACTGGAGAAAAGGACTATTTTTCAAAGCTCACCTTAAGAAATGAGAAATATGTTAGATTTGGTAACAAAGGCAGAGCTCAAATAATTGAAAATGGAGTAACTGGCTATCAACCGAGCATTAAGAATGTTGCCTTGGTTGAAAGGCTAAAATTTAACCTTCTTAGTGTAAGTCAACACTGTGACAAAGATTTCAAAGTAACCTTCTTTACCACTCACTTAAAAATTGTGAATTTAAATGATGTAACACTGGTAGTAGCTCCCAAACATGAAAATATGTATATGCTTAATCTTGATTATCTTCAGCATAGTGAAAAATGTTTAGCTTCACTAAAAGAAAATAGCTGGTTGTGGCATAGAAAACTTGGACATGCTAGTGTGCATCTGATTTCAGAAATATCTAGAAAGAACTTAGTTAGGGAATGCTTAAACTGAACTTTGAAAAAGATCACCCTTGCAAAGCCTACTCCTAGGACCTCTTAACAAAAAGGAGTTGTTGAGAGGAAAAATAGAACTCTGCAAGAAATGGGAAGAACCATGCTAAATGAAAATAACATTCCTAAGTACTTCTGGGCAAAAGATGTAAATATAGCTTGCTATATTGTGAACAGAGTCACTATTAGGGCTATACTAAAGAGAACACCTTATGAACTTTGGAAAGGGAAGAAACCAAACATATCCCACCTTCATGTTTTTTGTTGTAGATGCTACATTTTGAACAGAAAAGACAATTTTAAGAAGTTTAATAACAGAAGGAATTTTCCTTGGTTACACAAACAATAGTAAGTCTTATAGGGTGATTAATAAGAAAAATTTGATAGTTGAAGAATCAGTTAATGTAGTCTTTGATGAATCACACCCTACTCTAGGAAGAAATGATCTAGCTAAAAATGAAATTGAAGAAACCTTTAGAAATCTAAACCTTGACTGAAATAGAGAAAATGAACCCAAGACAAATATTCAAGATGTTGTTCAAGTGAAAATACAAATTCTAATGATCAAACTCTAAATGAAGACATTATAGAAAAATAACCTAATCTGATAGAATTGCAATTAGGTAAACCACATCATGATAATCTTCCTGCAAAATGAAAATTTCACAAAGATTATACTAGATAATATATCTTAGGTGAACCCTCTCAAAAAGTCATGACTAGAAGTCAAATCCAAAGATTTCATGCAAATGTTGCCTTTGTATCAATGTTAGAACCTAACAGTTATGAAGAAGCACAACATGATGAATCTTGGATCTTAGCAATGCAAGAAGAGCTAAACTAGTTTGAAAGAAACAAAGTATGGAAAGTAATCCCTAAATCCAGAAATTGGTCAATCATAGGAACTAAATGGGTGTTTAGGAACAAAATGGATGAACTTGAAAATGTAACCAGAAACAAAGCTAGATTTGTAGCAAGACTAGAAGTAATCAGAATGTTGTGTGCTTATGTGTGCTATATAAACTTTCTGTTATACCAAATAGATGTTAAAAGTGCATTTTTAAATGGTTACATGGAAGAAGAAATTTATGTAGCTCAACCCCCAGGCTTTGAAGACCCCATACATCCTAACCATGTGTTTAAGCTTGATAAAGCACTTATGAACTGAAACAGGCTTCTAGAGCACGGTATGAAAGAATAAGCAAATTTTGTTTAGAAAATGGATTTCGGAGAGGAAAAGTAGATACAACACTGCTCATAAAGAATCACAGAAATGATATACTTATTGTGCAAATTTATGTTGATAATATCATTTTTGGAGCTACTAATGAAAATCTATGCAAGAAATTTTCTAAGCAAATGCAGGCAGAGTTTGAAATGAGCTTAATGGAAGAACTTACCTACTTTCTTGGACTGAAGATCAAACAAACAAATGATAGAATCTTCATAAATCAGTCTAAGTATATCAAGGACATGCTAAAGAAGTTCAAAATATTGAAGAGCATATGCACTCCAATGAACACTAACATTAAGTTGGATAAAGATGAGAAAGGTAAAGAAGTTGTCCAATGATTATACAGAGGTATGATTGGATCTCTTCTCTATTTTACCGCTTCCAGACTTGATATCCATTTCAATGTGCTCTTATGTGCTAGATTTCAGTTATGTGCAAAATAATCATACTTAAAAGCAGTAAAGAGAATGTTTAGATATCTTATAGGGTTTGTCTCAATTGGTTTATGGTATCCCAAAAGAGAAAATATTGACTTAATAGGATATAGTGACTCAGATTTTGCAGGTAGCAGATTAGATAAAAAAAAGCACTTCAGAAACCTGTCCAAAAACCCAGTATAGCACTTTAGAACGAAGCACATTTAGAATTTGTGAAAACTGAGAATCAACTTGCTGATATATTCACAAAGCCCTCAAATGAAGAAACATTTTGTAGGATAAGAACAGAACTTGGAATGATTGAATTACAAAATGTGGATCAATCTTGAAATAATTATAAATACATAATACTCTCAAATATTGATAGCAACTGAACTTCTTTTAATTAAAATAATATGACTCATGATTATCGCTATATGAAGTATGAATCTATTGTTTTGAAATCATTGCTATGTGTTAGAAAAGGGTTGACAGGAAGTTAGCTAGAAAATTGGCTAGCTAAAATCATCATAAATGATTTTAGCCAAGCTAATTTTCAAAATTAGTCAAGTAAAACTTCAAAATTAGCGAAGCTAGTTTTGGAAATGCTCTTAACTTCAAAAAGAAGAGAAGGCTGAAGGTTAGATAATGTGATTCAAAAAAGATAGTCATATCCCTCTCTAACTCAGCTATAGAAAACATGAAACAAAGGGCAATTGTGGAATTTCCACTTCTTTCTTAAGCGGGAAAGAAGTCACTTAATATTAAAAAGCCATACTTGAGAACCTGAATAACACACCTTTCTTGTTTCATAAAATCCTCTCCTTCTTTTGTCACAACACCTATCTCTCACTCTCTTACTTTGTTAGGATTTCAACTAGTTTTCCTTAGCATTCTACCTAGAAAATGAAGAACTACAAAATGGTCCTCATCAAGAAACCTGCTATGAAAGGTAAAGGCATTATGCATTATTACAGTTCCTCAGACTCATCAGACATTGAAGCTCCTATTGAAAATTTGAGCAAAGCAAACAATGGAGTGAAAATATCTGAACCTGCAGAGCCTCCTGTCAAGAGGACAAAGTTCACAGATATAAAAGCTACAATGAGGACTCTTTTCATTCCAAGGTACATATTATGGATTGCCTTTGAACTAGTAAGTTTTGGGTTGCTAGATTTATTTAGAGCTCAGGGTTGAGAAAGACTAGTTAAAATAAAGAAAGATTATTGCCCTAAACTTGTTCAGGAATTCTACAAATCCTAGCTACTTCAGACGGTGAGAATGAACTCACAGCTAGTATAAAAGGAAAAAGGTATTCTGTGAGAGTTCAGGACCTTAGTGAAGCCTTAGAAATCCCAAATGAAGGAAACCGTGTAGGATCTTTTAAGGATGTAGCAAAACTAAAGGAATACAATGAAATGGACTTCAAGGTATCTTTGTTTTCTGACTTAGATGTGTCCTCTAATAATCTGCCTATGATTCATTTTTCTCAACAAATTAAAATCCTTCAATCAATGATTATTTATTTTTCCTTATCCAAGGATTGGGAGTCACTTTTACTTTAACAAGATGGACTGGTGCATTCTATATCACTTTATCCTCAAGAAAACCCTGAACTTGGCCTTTCTAATCTTTAAGTGTATCCTCAAGAGCTCTACTGTGAGAAACTTACCCTATGCACTGTTCCTTACACCTTTGTTTGAGAAACTAGGGATAGACTTAAGTAATGAAGAAAAGGGTCTTGTCATTAGAGAGAACTACAGCACCAAACAAAATGTTGAAAAGAATGTGGAAAAGAAAGTTATTGTAGAAAAAGATGACAATGGAAAGAAAAAGGAAAATAAAGATGAAGAAAGAGGAGAGTCTAGTAAAGCAAGAAAAAAAAAAGGAAAAGAGGCAGAAACAATAACTAATAAAAATTTAAAGTTAGTAAAAAATATCTAGAGTGCAGCTGCTATGATTATGGAATGTTTGGAGTTTACCATGAGATTTCAAACAGATGCATTGAAATTGAAGAAATGAGGATTTAGTGGTGTAAATAAAGAAGATTGAACAAAAGGTAGATCAATTGCTTGAATAGAAAAACAGTCCAGCACCTCAAGAGAAAGAACAGAAAAATAGTTCTTCTCATATGAGGATAAAGTTCAGGATGATCCCACAAGTAAAAGAAAACTTGAGCAAACTTCTAGGGAAGTAACATGTTCATTCTCTGAGTCTTCTAAAAAGCTTGCTTTTTCACCAAATCATGAAATTGAATCCAAAAGGTCTGGCACTACTATCCGTGACATGAAAAAATCTGAACCTACAACAGAATTTATTACTCAATCCCCACAAATAGCCAAACCACTAAAAGCACCAATGCTTGCTGATCCACTCTGGAGAAGTGAAAGACATGGTTTGAAAACCAAATCTGTCAAACCTGGAGACTCTATAAGTGCAACAAAGCCTTTTCATTTAGTTTAAGTATTAAAATGTTAGGAAAAGAATCTATTATCAGTACTTGTGTTTGAAACATTGTGGATTTATGCCTAATATCAGTATATTCTTGGTACAATTGTCTGCAATTATAAAATTCACTCATCTGGATGCTTATGAATTGTGTTTATGAAATTAATGCTATTATGCTGCTTTTGATCTGTGAAATAATATTGCTGCTGTGAACATTCATTTCATTTTCTTTATAAAATCTGAATATTACTACTCTTTCAAACCCCCAAATCTCTTTTTGATTGATGACAAAAAAAGGGGACAAAAATCATGAAAAATAAGAACATAGATGAAGTGCGAAATTTGCTAGCTGTTTTTATAAAGTGAAAAATAAGAAGCATGAACAATATATAAACTTAGCTGTGTCTATGAAATTAGCTTGTTTGAGATAATGCTGTGATTAATATTTTCACTTCAATATATGAAATCAACTGGTTATACTTGAGCTTATTATTTGCTAGCTAAAAAATGTGATCCATTGTGTTCACATATCTGTGATGCAAATTGATTAACGTTGTGCTTATCTAGAATTTTGAATGAAATCACTTTTATCATGTTGATATTTGAAAACAATGATCTGTTGAGATTTCATATAATCTGTCTATGACTTATATTTCTCAATGAAAAATGAAAATTAGCTAATGGTTATAACGACTGGAAAGATTGCATAAGATTAGCTAAGAAACAGGACGAAGATAGGATATGTGATTCAGGGAGAGCTGAATCACTGCATGAGCTCAAGCGGAGTATTTCTTTAAAAAGCAATACTATTCTTTCATGTGAATATATTATACAATAATGTTATATATTTCTCCTTGTGAGCATTGAGTTTTGTCATTATAAAAAAGGGGGAGATTGTTGACCCCATAAGGAGAAAACATATTTTGATGATAACAAAACTTAATGAATTGTACTAATAAATGGTTCAAGAATTTCAGGCCAAAGGGAGAAAGAATACCAAAAGAATGAAGATATGAAAAAAGCATAGAAAGAAAGCTCATCATGAAGATATATGAAGAAATGAAACATAGGCTAAAACTTAATGAATTGCGCTAACAAATGGTTCAAGAATTTCAGGCCAAAGGGAGAAAGAAGACCAAAAGAATGAAGATATGAAAAGAGCATATAAAGAAAGCTCGTCATGAAGATATATGAAGAAATGAGACAGGCCAAAAAACATGTAAGAGAATTGAGAACTTTTGCCAATGATCTCTCATGCATTAAAATATTTTTCTTATGCTCAAATGATTTTTAAGAAAAAAAATCGAGTCAAGACAAGCTAAAATTAGATCCGTAATTTTAGCTTAAAGGCTAAAATTAGCTAGCTAATTTTAGAAGAAGTCATTTTCATATGAGAAAATGAAATTAGCCAACCAATCTTGAAATTAGCCGGTTGTTTTTAAAATTAGCTAAACTACTTTTAGACAAAACATTTTTAGCTAAGCTACTTTTAAAATTAGCTAAGCTAATTTTGAAATTAACTAAGCTACTTTTAGAGTAAGCATTTTTAGCTAAGCTAATTTTAAGTCAGGCCTAACAAAAAGTCTGACATAGTACAGAGTGAACAGACTATGCAATCGTTTGGCAGACTCCAATGGCTAGAAAACTAGCCATTGTGGTGTCTTCTTGTCCTTCAAGAGCAAATTCTCCTCTATAAATACCTGCATTTATTCCATGTTTTGGCTAATGAACGCACACTATTATTGAGCATACTTACCAAGTTGATTTTTCATTAATCTTTAGCATTCATCAAGAGCTTCATTGGCATATCTTCTCTCTTCTTAATAGCTTTCTGTTGTAAACTGTGAAAGAGAGAATTTTTGATTTTGACATTTTGTAAAGACATTTATTGTATTCAAATGATAGTGGATCACTTGGAAGAGGTCCTTTAGTACCTTGAAGCTAAAAGAAGTTTGAGGGGTATTCAAACTTGTGAAAGGTTCTCCAGCACCTATGACGCTAGGAAGAGGTCAGTTGAGTACCTGTAAAACTTGGTAGAATTGTAAAGGGTGTCATCTCTACCTGGAAAAGGGATAGATAGTGGAACTCTCAAGAAGAAGCTTGAAAAGAGTGGACGTAGGCCGGAGTTAGCCGAACCACTACAAATCTTTGTGTTTGAATTTTCTTAACCCTACTCTTCTTTGATTTATTGCTTATTAATTTCTTTTATATCATTTGATTAAAATTTGTTGAAATTTAAATGACTATACTTGAGAACTAAATGAAACAATACTGAAATTAGACAACTAGAGCACTTAGCTAATTCTGCCGTGAACAGTAGCGTGAACAGTAGAGAAAAATTAGCTAAGCTAGATTTAATCTCTGCCATCCATAGTTCACCCAAATTGAATATTCAAATCAGAATAGAATTCATTTTAAAAGTACTTAGTCACTAATTCAAATACAAGGTTAAAGCAATAAATTAGAAATTTAAGAAAAATAAAAAAGTGACCAATTCACCCCCTCTTGGTCACACAACCTCGGAACAACATATCATATGTCAAAGTTGGGATGAAGCGGAAGACATCAACATTGGACCAACGACGTTAAATGAAGGAAGGCCGCCTATCTCCCATTTAGGTTGTCGGCCTTTGGCCGGCCTAAATGGTCCTTCATTCCAAATATCACAAGAAAGCTGCTGGTCTTCCTTGCCAACCTTTATTTTATCACAATTATTTTATCATTTTCGTGTTTTAGGACATCCACATGTATTTAGGCTACCAACCTATGTGTAGGATGTAAGGTTTGCCTATAAATACATGTTTTGTTAGCTGAAACAATCATAATATATTTTTTATGAAAATTTGATGGAGAGAGTTCTCTCTTCCTTTAGTTCTTGTAAATAGAACTGCTTGATTTCTTCAATTAACGCTCGGAGAGATCGATTGGATAACTTAGGTTCTAATTGACAGGTTTGATTAGGGTCGGGTTACATGCATTGTCAATTCAATTCAGTTTTGATTCTAGAGATTTGAGAACCTCCATTGATCATTGGGTCTTAGATCTTTAGCTGGGGTTCGCATCATTTGGTATCAGAGCTCATGGTTGCTCATTGAATCGAGTAAATCTATCATTGTTTATATTTTTTTTATCGTTTGTTTTTCGTGTTTCATCTTCTCTACCATTGTTTTTTCGATTCCATTGTTTCGTTGTTATCAAAAGAATTTTGATTCTTCCAACGACACGATTCAATCGGTTAATAGAACTTCAATTGCTATTGATTTTCTTCAAGGAGTTTCATTCTCCAAATTGCAAATTATGGGCGTGAGAATTCGTTGAAACCTAGTTGTTAGCGATCCATTAAAAAAATAAAAGAGTTCGTACAAAAAAAAGAAAAGGGAAGTCGAATAAAAAAAGGGATTGCAAATTGGATAAAAAAAAAGGTTGTTAAATATCGATTGAGTTTCCGTCAATTTCTTCATTTGTTTATCCGTGGTTGCTGAATATCAATTGAGTCTCATTGATATCTTCATTTTGCTTAATTAATAGTTGAGTTCATTATTTTCATTTTGTTTGATTAATCGTTAAGTCCATTTTTTTCTGTTACGTTTGTTCATCGTCCATTCAGAGTCCTTTGTCTTGTAGTCTCTTATTTTCGTTAGAATTCTAAGCTATTACGTTGATTTATCTTAGTGGTTTATTTGGAGGAATTTCACCGAGCTAGTTCTAGAATAAGAACTTGCAAAAGGAAAGTAGGGTTGATGTGAATAATGCAGCTATCAAGGAACCTTTGTCATTACCAAGTGGTCCCTTGACAAGGAGTCGAGCTACCCAGTTTCAAGCACGTATGGCAATGCATGTACCAAAAGAAATCTCAACGGGATTACAAGAGCGTCCCATCAAGAAGATGCAAGTGGAGCTTGAAGGAAGACCACAATACATCATGGTCTTAACCTGTTTTGGAGATGAAGAAAAAAGCTTCTTGAGAGGGGATCATACATAGGCCAAATCTTGCATACAAGTTTGGGCCG
>CAOGCB010675579.1:0-12131 GCA_948266635.1 Cnidoscolus chayamansa
AATAATAATAAAGAATAAAAAAAAAAGTTGAAAGTAAAAAAATAATTTAAGCAGAAAAAAATTTAATAAAATGATAAAAAAAAATAAAATATATATATATATATATATTTTTATATATATATATAGATATATTTATAAAGAAAGAGATAGAACAGAAAAGAGGGACAGAGCACGGGAGGAAGAAAAAGAGGGGAAAGAATAAGAAGAAAGGGAAAGAAGAAGAAGAAGAAGAAGAAGAAGAGAAGGAAAGAAGAAGAAGAAGAAAAGAAGGAAAAAAAGGAGAAAGAAGGAAGAGAAAGAAGAAGAAGAAAGAGAAAAAAGAATAAGGAAGAAGAAGAAGAAGAAAAAGAAAAAGGAAGGAAAATTTTTTTAACAGGTCGATAATTTATTTTAGTCAATTAAATTTTATCTGAGGTCTGTTTAAGCGACTAAAAAAAATTAGGTTTCAAATTATTGTGATTTAGTCTGAAATTTTTAGAGATTTATTATTTATTATTGAAAAATATTTAGATTACGTTTATATTTTAGAGAACCAAATAATGTCTAAAAATAATGTAGATCAGAACAAAAAAAAATTGGTACAGAAAATGCAAACAGTGATAAATTGTGCAACTGAATCTAGAATGACCAGTAAAAGATTTTAAATGGTAACATTGGCCTATTGTACTTTAGTGGGTATCAGAGTTAGCATAAGGGTATGGCATGTCATAGTTCTTAGTAGTACTGCACCATACAATTGATTTTGAGGCTACTATGGGTACCTCAACGGTTTGGCTAATTTAGAGCCTCACCATATACATACAGACAGTTTTGGCACCTTGTACTTGTTTTGTTCATGACTTGTACTTGGTTGTCTACATTTCCCGTATCTGGCATTCGAGCCTGTCATAAGTTACATGGGCCTTAAAAGAAAGTAAAGTTTTACATATATTATTGTGAGACATGCATTTGAAATTGAGAGATGAAAAATATGTTTAATTGTTATATGATTACAGGTTGGAATTTGAGGCATAACAGGTAAAGATAATTGGGATATAGTTTATTAAATGATATATTAAGTTTATTGTTATGTTATAACATATTGTTGTTTTTCTTTTATATACCCACTGAGCATGTAGCTCAGTGCATTGGATGATTTCCATGCGCTAGTAAAAGACAGTAGGATAGTAAGAGATTCATCCACTGATCCACAGTAGCAGTAGCAGTCGAAGGAACGCATCAGCTGATTCATCCATAACACTGACACTGTATTTAATTAGTTTTGGCATGTAGATAGAGTATCAAGTAATAAGGTAATATATATAGTTTGGTCCTGCGAATTAGAATGCTATTAACATATCTGATATGATTAGATGTTTGTGTTGAGATGAGAATATAAAATATTTGAACAAGTCTAAAAGCACAAGTTTGAGGGCCTATATATAGGGGAAACTTTGCCCAAATTTTTAGTCTAATTAAGTTAATAGGTTATAGAAATGAAATATGCATTTAAAAAAAATTTGCACAAGATAAGTGAATATAACGAGGTAGAAAACTAATAAACACAATTAAGTGGCGCATCCTACTCTGATCTTTATAGGTCCGGGTAGGGGGTGCTACAATTTTTGGTATCAGAGTATGGTTTAGACGGTCATATAACATAAGTTAGTATTAGAGTCTGTGTACATGCCAAAATGTGTCAAAGTTATGATGTGATTTTGATGTGGATTTGTATTTGGATTTTTTGTATTATAAGTAAGATGGACTCTAGATCTCAGCGAACGATAGAGGGGGAGGCAGAGAGTCATGCCCCTCATGATACTGCTGAATCAGAGAGTGTTGCATCTACACACAATGCAGCTAGACTGGGGCAAGATACCTTCTTTCAGCAATTGGTTGATGTGTTAAGGCAAGTGACAGGAGCAACACTTTCATCACATACGGTAGTACAAGCACCTTCTAGACCCCCTGTGGATAAACTTCAAAAATATGGAGCTACAGACATTAGAGGCAGGATGGAGGATGATGACTCAACAGGAGAATTTTGTCTAGAGAGTACAAAAAGAGTGTTAAAGATGCTACAATGCACTCCAAGGGATAGTATGATTTGTGCAGTTTCCCTACTAAAAGAGGTGGCATATCAGTGGTGGCAAACCACATCATAACTAGTCAGAGCTGAGCAAAGAACCTGGGAGTATTTTCTAATTGAGTTTAGGAGGAAGAATATTGGGGATCTGTATATAGAGGAAAGAAAGAGGGAGTTTCTTTATTTGAGGTAGGGAAGACTATCAGTCGGAGAGTATGAAAAGGAGTTTGTCAGACTGAGTCATTATGCACCAGAGATTGTGCCTACAGAAGAGGCCCAATGCAAGAGGTTTGAACAGGGCCTGCATAATGAAATTAGATTGCATTTGATGGCTCAGAAAATTCAAGACTTTCCTGAATTGGTGAATACAGCTCTAGGCATAGAGCAAGTTAGGGCTGCTGAACAAAGTAGACTACAGAGAGGCTCACAAAAGAGGGGACAAGGCCAAACACAAGCACAATCTTCAACTTCCTAGCCATTTAATAAAAGATATAAAGGGGCCCAATAGTCTGGGCAAGGAAAGACACAGGGACAGAGCCAGCAAAGGGAGTTCCAAGGTAAATTTAACAGACCAGGGTCATCAGTCAGATCTGTAGGAAGCACAGGGAGTTCCGACAAAGGATCCTATCCAGCATGCGAGCATTGTGGTAGATGACACCCAGGGGAATGTTGGAAATTAATAAGAGCTTGCTTTATTTGTGGCTCCACTGATCATTATAAGAGAGATTGTCCCAGAGCTCAAGTGTTGCCCCCATCAGGGCCCATAGGGGAAAGATCTGCCCCAACAGCAGGGAGAGGCAAAGGTAGGGGTAGAGGAGATGCAGATACTACACTTAGCCAGAGAGCACCAGGTGCAACAGACAGAGGGGACACCAGGACTCCAGTTAGAGCTTATGCACTAAGGGTTAGGGAAGAGGAAGACCCACATGATGTAATTGTAGGCACTTTCTCAATACTTGGTAGAAAAGTATATGTATTGATTGATCCTGGTTCTACTCATTCTTATGTATGTATTCCTATTGAACATGATATGAAATCGAGGGTAGATACTCTAGAGCATGATATACTGGTTACTAATCCCTTAGGCCACAGTGTAGTGGTAAGTAGGGTGTATCGAGATTGCCCCATAGAGATACATGGTAGTATTTTTCCTGGTGACTTAATAGAGTTACCATTTAGAGAGTTTGATGTTATATTAGGTATGGATTGGTTATCAAGGCATCGGGTGATAGTAGACTGTAAGCTTAAGAGGGTTTTTTTAAAAACAGCAATCGACAGTGAAGTAATCCTAGTGGGAAAAAGAGAAGATTATCTTCACAATGTGATATCAGCTACTATGGCAAAAAAAAATTAATTAGAAAGGGTTGTATAGCGTATATGGCATGTATTCTTGAAGCCAAAAAGGAAGGCCTTGATATCAGTCATATACTCACAGTATGTGATTACATAGTCGTATTTCCAAAATAGTTGCCAGGTATACCACCTGACAGAGAGGTGGAATTTATTATAGATGTTGTATCTGGTACTGCACCTATATCCATTGCTCCATACAGGATGGCTCCTGCAGAATTAAAAGAGTTAAAAATACAACTACAAGAGATACTCGATAAGGGGTTTATCAGCCCTAGTGTATCACCATGGGCCGTACCAGTGCTGTTTGTTAAAAAGAAGGATGAGACTCTCAAATTGTGTGTAGATTATAGACAATTAAATAAGGTTACTATAAAGAATTGATACTCATTGCCCCGCATTGATGATTTGTTTGATCAGTTGAAAGGGGCAAGTATATTCTCTAAGATTGATTTGAGATCAGGGTATCATCAACTGAAAATAGCAGAGGCAGATATCCAAAAGGCTGCTATCAGAGCAAGGTATGGACACTATGAGTTTTTAGTCATGCCTTTTGGGTTGACAAATGGCCTAACAACCTTTATAGACTTGATGAACCAGGTTTTCCATCCATATTTGGACCAATTTGTTATAAGTTTCATTAATGACATATTGATATATTCCAAGAGTAGAGAGGAGCATGACAAACACTTGAGAACAATACTATTAACCTTGAGGGAGAAACAATTGTATGCCAAGTTTAGTGAATGTGAATTTTGGCTAGATAAGATCTCTTTCGTTAGGCATGTAGTATCAGCAGAGGGAATCAGAGTAGACCCTAAAAAGGTAGAAGCTATATTGGAATGGAAGCCACCTAAAAATGTCAATGAAATTAAGAGTTTTCTTAGGTTGGCTGGTTATTATAGGAGATTTGTAAAGGGATTTTCATTTATAGCAGCCAGCTCCTCTGACTAGATTGTTGAGAAAAGATGTGAGGTTTATGTGGGATAACAGATGTCAAGAAAGCTTTCAGAAGTTGAAAGTTAGAAGTTGAAGTTATGTTGACAGAAGCTCCAATACTTATTCAACCAGTATTAAGGAAGGACTTTATGGTGTATAGTGACACATCAAACAATGGTTTGGCATGTGTACTTATACACGAGGGTAAGGTAGTTGCCTATTCATCTAGGCAATTGAAAACACATGAGAGAAACTACCCCACACATGATTTGGACCTTACAACTATAGTGTTTTCTCTAAAAAGATGGCTTCATTACCTATATGGTGAAAGAAGTTATATATACATATATCACAAGAGTTTAAAATATCTACACAATCATAATGGGCTTAACCTGAGACAAAGGAGATGGTTAGAGTTACTAAAAGATTATGATTGCATTATAGACTATCATCCTAGTAAATCTAGTGTAGTCGCTGATGCTCTTAGTAGGAAATCACTAGTTGCATTAAGGGTTATGACTGCCAAATTATTAGTAGTTGGAGATGGGGCTATTGTGGCAGAGTTGGTAGCAAGACCCAATTTCCTGCACCATATTAATGAGGCACAAAATACTAATACTAAGATAGCTAAATGGGCAGGACAGGCCAAAGAGAGGAAGCCTAATCAATACACAATAAGAGGTGATGGATGCCTATACTACAAAGACAAGATATGTGTTCCTTGAAATAGAAATATTAGACAAACCATATTAGAGGAGGCATATAATAGTCCATACAATATGCATCTAGGGAGTACTAAAATGTATCAAGATTTAAAATAAAAGTATTGGTGGTTAAGGATGAAGAAAGACATTATTGAATATGTTGGTAAATGTTTGACATGCCAGCAAGTTAAAGCTGAACATCAAGTTCCATTAGGGTTGTTACATCCTATTCTCATACCAGAGTGGAAATGGGAACGGATCACAATAGACTTTGTTATTGGTTTACCTTTAACACCAAAGAAGCATGATTCAATTTGGGTAATTATAAATAGATTGACAAAATCAGTCCACTTTTTTACCTGTCAGAATCAACTACTCATTGGATAGATTGGTTGAATTATATATAAATGAGATAGTTCGGATATATGGAGTGCCTTGTTCCATAATCTCAAATAGAGATCCAAGGTTCACCTCTAGATTTTGGAAGAAGCTCCATGAAGAATTGGGACCAAATTGAATAATAGCACAACTTGTTACCCTTAGACCGATAGGCAACCAGAGAGAGTGATATAAGTATTAGAAGATATGCTACGAGGTTGTGTCATTGACTTTGAAGGTAGTTGGGAGAGATACCTTCCATTGGCAGAGTTTGCATACAACAACAATTATCAATCTAGTATTATAATAGCTCCATATAAAGCTCTATATGAAAGAAAATGTAGAACTCCTCTTACATTGGCAGGAATGGGTGAAAGTAAGATAGTGGGTCTAGACTTGGTAAGGGATGTTGAAGAGAAAGTGAAGGTTATCAAAGAAAAATTAAAAGCCGCCTCAGATAGGCAAAAGTCATATGTTGACCTCAAGAAGAGGAATATTGAGTATTGAGTGGGGAATAAAGTGTTTTTGAAAGTGTCCCCATGAAAGAAGATATTGAGATTTGACAAAAAAGATAAGTTGAGTCTTAGGTTTATTGGTCCATACGAAGTCATTGAACATGTGGGCTCATTGGCTTATATACTAGTTTTACCCCCAGGGCTAGTTGGATCGCATCTACAATGTGTTTCATGTATCTATGCTTAGGAGATACAGATCAGATCCCTCACATGTGATATCGGTTGAGTAGATAAACGTACAATAAGATTTGACTTACGAGGAAGAACCAGTTTAGATTCTAGCAACAGAGGTTAAACATTTAAGGAAGAAAGAAGTCCCATTGGTGAAAGTGTTATGGAGAAATCACAATACAGAAGAAGCCACTTAGGAGAGTGAAGAGGTTATGAGGCAACTATATCCTTTATTGTTTACATAGAGAATTTCATGGACAAAATTTCTTAGGAGGGGAAGTTTGTCACACCCACTTTGTTATACTTAGTTAGAGACATGATATATTATGTTAGAGACACTTTATTAATAATAGAATGTTACTAATACAATAACAATCTTGTTAGGGTTTAAGCTAAGCACAAGTAGTACTAAGGAAGGTGCTAGCTTCCACTGACGTGCTAGCTTAACACCGAGATGCTTATGAGTTAAAAGTTTAATTCAAAAATGAAAAAAGCAATTTAAAACATTTTTAATGAGTGGAAGTAAAAGTTTAAAATAAGCTATATAAAGTTGTCAAAATTGCAAATTAAAGTTACCCGGTAAAACTTAAAAAGGGAAAAATGGACTAAGTGGCACTATGCTTCCGTACATGGAGTCTAAAGTGTAATTTTTCAAAAAAAAAAACTTGAAATACATAGGAAAAGGACTTGAATAACACAAAATAAAGCTTAGTAGGTCAATTTACAAAAAGGTTAAGTAGTGGTGCAATGTAGAAATAGGAAGAGTTAAGTAGGTCAATGTATAATTACCAAAAGTTTAAAAGGCAAAAGCAATCCTAGCCATCCAAAGCGCTGCCCAAAATATCCCAACCCTACATATGTCCTTCAACATCAGAAAGAGAGTGCAAAAAGGATAAAGGAGCAAGAAACCAATTACTTCTTCATCTCTCCAAATCGAACATCAACCTTTGCTACACTTTCCACCATAGGCAGCCTCCATCCAAGCTTGCAAACCATCAATTTTGGCAAGTCTTTCAAGTGTTCCAGCATCCAAAACATCTTCCTAACATCCTAAGGGTTAGTATACACCAAGAAGAGCTAAAGAAAATCAGATTTCGTATGCTTTTGAATTGAGTTTTTATGGTGGAACCAAGATAAGGTGTTGTTTAGGCATAGGTTGCAACACATGGTTCCTTGATATTTTCTATTTTGGTTGAATTAGGTTCTATTCTAATTGATTTGGGAGGTTGAATAACACCTTAGGGTTTTTCAATAAGTGGTAGCAACCTTAAATTTATTGAGGAAAAGTTTGATTCAAGTTGAATCAAAGTGGTATATATGTTGGATTTTAAAAGAAAAAAATTACAGGTTATGTTTTGGATTGTGGCAGATTTTGGTATGAGTTGGAAGGTAAATTTTAAGTGGTTTCTTTTGCCAAACTTTACCTAAATATGTTCTAAAAATACTATAAAATTAAAAGGAGGTGTTAGAGTGAAGAAAATTTGAGATTAGGTGTTGTCCAAGTGTGTGCATGTGTAAGTATGCAAATATAGCAGTTTTGTTTTGGTAATTCATTTTGACTAGGGGCAGCCATTTAAAATGTGATATTTCAAGACTATAAATATGTAAAAAGATAGTGTTATATTAGGGTAACTATGGATGGACAAAAATGAAACCAAACCTAGGTTAGTTTAATCGTGACATTAAGGTCAATGATGCCAATATATATATGTATAATTTTTATATTGTGAGTTTAATTTTATGTGTATGCAAAGATGCTTGAATTGGCGTGAAAGTTTCTGTCTTATGTCCATAAATATGTTATGCTTTAGAAAAAAATTATTAGCTTGAAAAAAGGTATCAAAATATTGACATAATCGAGTAAAAACTCAACATTGTGCGGATTGTTGCATATGTACTAAGATCATGTCATGTTGCTGCCCCATTTTGATAATGACCATATGTTTATTGTTCTTAAAGGTTTTATGCTTTAAACACTATCATAAATGACCTATAGTTGATATAGAATGGCTTCGGTTAATATGGTGATTGTCAAAAAGTTGTGCTAACAAGCTTGGGCACAAAAAGTGCAAATAATAATAAATTTTGCATCTTAATTTGGAATGACATAAAATTGTGTCGAATTGTATATATTGCATATACGAATATAAGGAATGGTCATTTGACATAACGTAAATACATGTTTCTTGGTGGCGCATAATGACACCTAAAAGATTATAAATGGTAATATTATTCTATTATACTTTAGTGGGTATCAGAGTTAGCATAATGGTATGTCATACCATAAGTCTTAGCAATACTGCACTATACAATTTATTTTGATTTTACTATGGGTATCTCATCTGTTTGGCTAGTTTAGAGCCTTACCACATACAAACAGACAATTTAGGCGACTTGTACATATTATTGATAGTACTAGTACTTGGTTGCTTACATTCACAGTATCTAGTATTTAAGCCTATCATAAGTTACTTGAGCCTATATATATATATATCATGAGCATGCAGTTATTGTTACATATGCATTGTGAATTGCAGCATACAATACTTGTTTGCCTGTTATATGAGTACACATTAAATTTGATATCATAGCATGTAAAGACGATTGATATGTAGTTTATTAAATGATATATTATGTTTATTATTATGCTACATTATATTGTTGTGTTTTTATATATACCCACTGAGCATGTAGCTCAACGCATTGATTGGTTTTCATGCGTTCATGCACTGATCCACAGCAGCAATAACAACTAAAGGAGCACATCAGCTGGTCTACCCAGCATTTTGACACTATATATAATTTACTAATTTTCGGCATTTACATAAAGTTGTAAGTAGTTATTATACATTAGTTGGTCTTTGTGAATTAGATTGTTATGAACATATTTTATGGGATAAGATGCTTATGTTGGAATGCAATTATATAATTTTAGAACAGGTCTAGAAGTACAGGTTTGAGGACCCTTTTTATTCTACCGATTTTTAATCTAATTAAGTTAAAATATTATAAAAATGAAATATTCATAAAATAATGCACAGAAGAAATATGCACAACATGATAGATAATAGTAATAGAAAATTCAGTAGTGCATTCTGCTCGAATCTTCATAGGTCCGAATAGAAGATGCTATTTTATAACATTTTATATATAAATTTTAATAATTAATATATTTTTATTAATAATTTATTATTTAATTATATTTATGATTATTTAAATAAAATTATATATATATATATAAATTATTATAACAGTATATTAAAAATAAATAAATAGACATTATAAAATTATATAAAAATCTAAAATAATAAAATATTAATTTATATTATAATTAAACATATTTTAGAAATAATAAATTAATGCAGTAGAATAAATTTTTAATACTAATAAAAATAATAAATTTTGAATATAAATAAATTGATACAATATAGTAAATTATATAATAAATTAATATCATATTTTTATATATAAAATTGATCTAGTAGATCTTTTCATTTTCGAACATTATCTAATATGATTTGTAATTATTTATAATTTGAGTATGATATGCAATTCAAGTATAATGTGTAATGATTTTCCATTTAAATATGATCTATAAGAATATTTAATTCGAATATGATCTTTAATTCGAATATGATTTGTAGTAATATTTAATTCAAGTATGATATGTAATAATATTTTATTTAAATATGATCTATAATAATTTTCAATTTGAATATAATATTAAATTCGAATATGATATTAAATTCGAATATGATCCGTATGATATGCAATTCAAGTATGATATATAATAATCTTTCATTTAAGTATCATTTATAATAATTATCAATTTGAATATAATATTAAATTCGAATATAATCTGCAATGATATTCAATTCGAGTATGATTTACAATTCAAATATAATATGCAAAATAAAAAAAAACATATTAATTTATTTAGATTTTAAAAAAATAAAAATAATGAACGTATTTAAATTTTTATATAGCGCATTTTATAAAATTTAAATTCAATTTAAAAAATATAATTATATTTAAAAATAAACTATAAAATATTAAATGAATTAAAAATATATATCTTAATCATATAAATACTATTATAATAATTGAGTTTAAATAAAAATTTATTATATTTATATTATTATACATAAATTTTAAATTTTAAATTAATTTAATTATTATAAAATAATACAGTTATATATATATATATATAATTCTATATATAATTTCAAATATCAGAAAATTAAAATAAATTTATATTAATAATTATAATTATATATAAAAATTAATTTATAAAATTTATAATTAATATAATTATTTTAAAAAAATTAAAATTTTATTAAAATTTTAAAATTAAATTAAATTAAAATAAAAAACATCTAATAAATATAAAATAAATTTTAATTATAATTGATGTAAATTATTTTATTTTAATAAATTTTAAATAAAATTAATAAAATTTATAAAAAATATTAATAAAAATTCTTGATTTTATTTTATAATTATTTATAAAAAAATTAAATTAATATTAATTAATAAAAAATATATAAAATAATAAGTAGAAAAATAGAAGGGCTATTTTGAAAAAAATCTCATGTTCTCTCTTTGTACACTTGTAGCAGTATAGATACAGATATATTAATTTTATTTAATTTTATTTATATCATTTCATAATATATAAATGACTATATATACATATAATAAAATTATATTTTATTAAAATTATATAATATATAGTAAATGATATATTAAAATTATAATATATTTAAAAATAATTCAAAATAATAATTTATATGATTCAATATTTATATCAATATTTATAATTAAAACTACACTACTCAATAATTTTATAATATTAATTATATTAAGAATCAATTTAATTTTTAGATTTCAACTGCTCAAGTCAGTTGCTATGTTTATGAAAACCGAACCCAACCGCAAGTCTTAAGCTCCCTATTGTCCAATTTCATCTCATTTTCACAAGTCTGCATCCTCACACCTGATCCTTCTCTTTTCTGTTGCGAGGCGGCATCCTTCCGGCTATCTCCTTCCTGTTGCGAGTTGCGAGGTATTCTTGAAGTTGTTCCTGTCTTGCAAGCGTTCGGCTTTCCTTCCTGATGCGATATTGTGGCTCCAGGCTTTTTTTTTCTTTAATAAGTGCATCTTTTGGTCTTAATTTCTTTGGGTGCCTTTTGGTTTAATTTTGAGAATGAAAGAAAATGAGCAGTTTATGGAATTTTTGTTGTAGTTGATATTGGTTATGATACGGATTCAGATACTAAATTGGGAATTCTAATCAGGTTTGGATGGATTTAGGCAATTCAAAATTTGTGGTTGTGCAATCCCCAGATTATTATCATTGTTACTTTAAAGTATAAAATTGAGTAGTTAGTTTTGGTGTTCTGAGTATTAAAGATATCAGAATCAGAGATATAGTTAAGTTCTTGACAAACCTGAAACCTTAGCCATTTTGCTAATCTTTTTTAAAAAACCACTAGAGTTCTAGCTGATATTGTTCTTAAGTCCAATTTTAGCTACATTGTGACAGGTATATTTGTTTTTAAGTCCAATTTCAGTTAAATTCAGTCAGCGAAGTTCCTTTTTTGTGACTTTTTGTACTCAACTTCATTTCTTGGTGTCTGCCATTGCAAAGTATACAAAATTAAAATTTATTGCTGAGTGTGAAACAATTGTCTTAATGTTGCAGATGGGGGAGTTGGCAGTTGATAACCATGTTAAATATATTTTGTCGGTTCAAAAGGTTTGTTTTATTTAAAATTCTCTGATTCTACGTTAGTGTTATTATTTTCTTTTTTTTTTCTCTTTCTTTTTGTGTTTATTTCTAAGTACGTAATTGTGTCATTGAGCCCAACTGCTGACTCCTTTGATTAAATTCTCTGAATTTTGGTTGATTTTATAACAGAAGAGCAAGGATAGTTTTGAGTCTTTGGTGATGGAACACTTGACAATGAATGGAGCATACTGGGGATTGACCACTCTAGATCTTTTAGG
>CAOGCB010675600.1:0-21525 GCA_948266635.1 Cnidoscolus chayamansa
ATGAAGATTCAGAAAGACCGAAGGGTCCCAAGAAAGACTTATGAAAGTGTCCTTAGAACAGTACTCAACGATTTCCTCTCTATGTGAACATGCCAACATGGACCTATCACAGGGACATGAAAAGATCGGATACGGGAAAAAGTGTGAAGTTTCTCTCCACAATGCGGGCCACTGCTGCGACTGAAGGTGACGTTCTCTCGGAGAGGCTCGGTAACCACAGATTGAAAGGTCTGTCTCCATCCACTGCAGTCTATTTGATCAACAGGTTGCCCTCCTCGGTCCTTCGATTCACACTGCCCGCTATAGCGAAGAGAGAGGGTTTTGGTCTGCTTTTCATAAATAGAGATTCAACCGCGGAGATGGGCAATTCGACGATTAGCCTTGATGACTTACTTTCATTGGTCTGGGAACGGAGAAAGATGCTGCTGTAGACAATACTGCTGGTGTCACACAATGGATTATTGTTGTTCAACCCCACAGATGAGAAAACTCTTGGGTTTGCGCAGGTCAAATAACCTATTAGGAAAGGAATTGGCCCTGGCACAGATTGGTTTTCTTCTAAATTATGCCATCTTTGTCTGACGAAGTCTTCTTAGGGAGTGAAAGCATTAGGTAAAAAGCCTTGATTTCAGTGTTGATTTTATTAGGCCCGATACGACGGCTTTGATAGATAGTTCTACTTGTTTGAACGACTGGATTAGAGTAAAAAAGGGCTACTGACTCTTTTCTTTCCTTTCGGTCGGAAGGAAGACTAGCTCCTCTGATGACTGCGGAAGGGATCCCTTGCTTCTGATCTCTTTGTCATCTATCTCGATAAAGGGAATTTTTTTTCATTCTTTCGAGCTCTGACTTCCGGTCCTGCGAACTCTTAATTAAGGGCGGGAGGCGAAGTCACTAACTAGACAAGAGGAAGAGAAAGGATCGATCCGGCGCAAGCAAGGGAATTTTTTTAGGTAGGTAAAGGCTCAAGGCCGAGCTCTTAAATATGGGCAACCCCAGCAGCAAGCCTAGCTCTTAAAGCTTTGAAGCCTGCTTCACTGGGCTTACTTCTACTACCCGTAACAATTCCTAGAATCGTCGTATAAAGAATATGAGTATTCTATATAAATACACAGGAGAAGCCAGTTTCTCTTCTTCTGCCCTCTCTTCCTGACTTATTCAATGTCGGCTAACCAATTCTCATTGCCTCTCCCTCCAGTCGGGAGCTAAACTCTGGGAGATTGAATGACCCGGCAGGCAATAGTAGATTCCACTTTTTCGGCAATGATCTGTCTCAAAACTGGGATATGCAAGCACGGGATTCCCTACTTCCGGATAGAGAGGAAGCGCTAAGGTCCATCCCCAACATGGATTTCTGTTTCGCCGACTTCACGACTCTTTTACTATCTATTTATTCCCGGCTTTAAGACAAGACGATGAGTCAGGAAAGGCTGGGCGAGAAGAAGAGTTTTGGTTCTTATCGGTGAGCTGATGCGCTACCCCTCATGAACTACTATTCTTTCCTTTTTCTTTGCGGGTCGCTCTTCTTATCCGCTGCGCCCTCCCCATCAAAGGTCGATATCTTACCTTTAAAAGCGGGTATAAGAAGATAAAGTAAAGTCGGGATATACCAATCTTCTAGCTCTCAAGCAGTTCAGAAGATTCATCCCTCATTCAATCCCCTCCTATGCTTCTGCTTTCTCCGTCTATGCCTATGCCTCCAGGGATGGAGGAAATTGCCTCTCCTTTTATGGAATCGTTGATACATATGTTACGATGCCTTCGGATGAGGGAGGCGAGAACACCCGAATAGCTTTGGTGGCAGGATATGACTCTCTTGATCGGCCGAATAGTGAAGTGATCTGCCTGTCGCAGATCGCGATATATCTGGCGAAGAAGTAGAAGTGGAGTCCCAACCCCAGGAAAAAGAAAGATCATTCTCTGTTGGCAGTAAACATGTTCTCACCCTGAACTCTCAACCAATGATCCCGATGTTCAGGGAGAAGAAAGACTCGTCTATCCGCTAGTTCCATTTCCTTCTCCCGGATCGGCATGGATTAAAAAGTGGATTTATCCCTGTCGATTGACATGGCTGGAATAAGGAAAGGCGGAGACAAATCCATACCATTCATTCAACCTCCGATCGTGCCTATTTGATTCATTAGTGCGAAATGGCCACTTAACTTGACTTGTTTGACGAATTGACCGCGTATTCAGTTAAGTATAAGTATAATAAGCATTGAAAAGCATCCGACTATGCTATGGGTATCTTCCTTTCCTCGCATGCCCCAAGCAAAGATATCTTTGAATTATCGTAAGAGATCGATCAGTCTAGCCCTCTTATCTTAAGTCATTGGAGTGCCAATCATCACCTCCTGCGTGTCATCTTCTGACCCCAGATTGATTATCTCCACTTCATCCTGATTGGGTACTATCCCCTTATCATCATGTTCAATCAATCGGAACATTGGACATTCATCAGACATTTATAACTCATCATCCTCATCTAGATCGTCACTGTCCTTTGCTATTATTGGTTCATTGAAATTGGTATTCAAAGTGAGATAGTTATGGTATGGGCAGAGCCCGAGGAAAGTTTCAAAAATCCTAAGGACAAGAAAAAAGACTGTTGAGCTTACTTCGTAAGATAGCATTTCAGTCTGATTTTACACTCTACACGAAAGAAGAATCTCAGGTGTGCTAAACTGTATAATATAAGATCTATCCTTATCTGGCAGGTTCACAAGCACAAGTCAACCTTGATTTCGAAAGATTCTTTTTTTCTCCATCGAATATTCTATATCGGATATTTCTATTCAGGTCGACACTTTACTCCCCCCTCCTCCTCAACACAAGGATAGTCAGGGCAAAGCAGTCTTAGCATTAGTAGCTTTGACACGATAGACTCATGAGATTAGACCTCATGATAGGCTAAGTTCTTGGGCTCTTTCTCTATAGTTTTTTTCTCTTTCCTTTGGTGAAAAGCTAATGTCCAAAGCGGCTCTATGCCGATTATCAAGGGCTCCAGAAGGCCTATCTTTATAGCACTTCTTTTGGCAGCTGTATTTTTTATAATTGTGGGCATCTGTTATTTAAGTAGTTCTGGTCTTTCCCGATCCAGGGTTCTTTCTATCAGCTATTGCTTTTAGTTTATAGACTAACCTCTGCTGTTGTTTGGTGTGCTTCTTTTTATAGAGAGAAAGTGTCTAATCCTTTATCTATTGAGGTAAGTAGCTCGTTTGTTCTTTGTTCGTATTATTTGATTTTTACTTTGCTTCGTCCTGCATTACCAGCTGCTTTTTTTACGATGTCAAGTTCAAGTATAAGATCTCCCGCTTTCCTTTGATGAAGGAGTGAAGGGCCCTTTTTGGGTACTTGAATAAAATAAAGAAAAAGTCTCCTTGTCTGCGACTTCCTGCTTTTGTGGTTCCCGGAAGACAGGCTGTCCGTTTTGTCTCAGTTCAAGCCTCAAGAAATGTTCCAGCCTCCAACCTCGAAAGGGGCCACATCAAGGAAACAAAAACTACGCTCTCACTTGATCAAGAATAAGGCGTTAATAGCCCTGCACTTTACAGGATATCTATGAAACATAGGGCACAAAATGCCTATTAATCAAAGGGGACATAAAATAGGTTGAGGGAACAAGGACCCTTGCCCGCAGAAAGCACAACTAGACACCACAGCAGAGGCTTTAGACAAATGACTTTGATCGAGAAACTCTACCTTCTCTTTACGCACGTTGAAACT
This sequence comes from Cnidoscolus chayamansa, assembly GCA_948266635.1. Lineage (NCBI taxonomy): Eukaryota > Viridiplantae > Streptophyta > Magnoliopsida > Malpighiales > Euphorbiaceae > Cnidoscolus > Cnidoscolus chayamansa. Next base: position 3,727 of record CAOGCB010675600.1, read on the forward strand.
ATTGAATAGGAGCCAGTTAGAACGCTTTCACTAGAGGACATCACGAAGACACGCCCTTTGCGCGAGGACGAGCCGATTCCGGGGGAACGAAGCATTTAGGGAGACATTAGGACTGAAGCCTTAGGGAACGACTCCTACCGATTAGCTACTCCCGCTAGGTGAAAGATAAAGTCAACAAAGAAAGCAAGACTTCCTGAAGAATCCGCCTTCTCATCCATTAGCAGTTAGGCCTAAAAATGGTAAGAGTAGTGGAAATTAGCCCTCGTAAGGCCTCCCAATAGTTCACCTATGCCAGTTAAACTCAAACGCTCCGCATCTTCTCTTTCCTGGTATTCAATTTCCTTCCTAGACTTAACGATTTCATTCTTTATAAAAGACCGTGATTTTTGGCCTAAACCCCTTTTTCCTTCTACGAGCATCGAAAAAAAGATCTCGTTTTAGGAAACTCGGGATTTTGGGCTTACTTTTAGGCATAGCATTAGAAGATCTTTACTCTTTTATAAAGACAGACTGACTGTTTGTACGAGATGAGTTCAAACCCGGTTGAAAGCAGAGGAGGAGTTAACAGGACGGGGAGACTGCTTCAAGCCATACAAGGACTTCTTCACTAGTAGTCAAAGGGGAAGTCTGCTTTGCTGCATCAGCTTTTTTACAGCGGGGGAGAATCGTTTTTGAAGAGGTCTACTTTGGTTACTAATCAGTAGGTCTGCCCTTATTCAAATATGAAATAATCATTAGTTCCTCTCCTTTCAGTCGAGTGGGGATTCTCTCAGATTGAGTGGTTTGACCTTTTCTTTTGGTCGCAGCCACCTAGGGTGGAGGTAGGGTAGAGGGGCATTGAGTCCTTCATCTATCTGGCTACACACAACTTTCTATAGAAAGGGGAGCGGATTAGTCGCTGCGCACCGCCCTTCGAGAGAAAAGGTCCAAAAGCCGGGCCTCACAGCGTGAAGTAGTCGCCTTAATCCGCGGCTTTTTGGTTACTTTTTCTCACTGAATTCGCTTTCGAAATAAGAAGAGAGCGATGATGTGGCGAATGCCACTTTCGAAAAACTCGGCTAGTGAGATAGACCGATCCTCGCTATCTAATCCCATGTATTTTTGTGGTAAACCCTATTTGCCCCTTGTGGCTGTTCCCCTTAGTATCACCGCCGTGATCAGAGAACACTTTTTTAATATTAGTTCAATGAACAATGTTTTCGCTACTTTGACTGGCAACAAAGCAGTTGTTCGTGTATCATGGCAAGAAAAGATCGAACGTACTCGTGCCCGGACGCATGGGACTTTCCGGCGGGGTGGCGAATGGGTTATAGATTTGATGAGTAAGCGCTTTTGGGCTCCCTTTCAATCTGGTAAATTGAAAAAAAAAGTCCTTCTTTGCTACTCTCTAAGGCAACCTCGCTGAGATCTCCGGATCGTACAATAGGGAAAAAATATGCTCTTCGAAGGACCTCTCGCATTCAATCCTTTTCTCTCACTGAAGCTCTTACCTACTCCTATGTGAAAGATATACGCTTTGTATTAATCTTCTGCCTGCTTTTTGGGATTTGGTACGTGGTGGAGTATTACTCCCGGCGCCCTTCTACAACATCCGGATATCTGTTGTTTAGTAAATTAGGACCTCTTACGCTCGGAGCCTTGCCCTTTCGTGCAATTCGGACTTCCTAAAGGAAGTCTCCTTGTCCTAATAGTTGTGATATCCCATATAGTTGAGTATCCCTAGCTTTCACTTCGATCCGTTACAGATCCAGCCCCATAATAAGGCTATATTCCTTTCAATTATGCTAGGGGCAGTCTTGCTAAGTCTAGCACTCTCAGAAAAAGTTTCTGGCTCGTTAGTTAGTTAGATGTAGGGCAAGCTCCACTGCCTAATTGTTATCTTTTACTTACGACTGCGACTTGGTATTTCCATTGGTGTGATTTAGTCGGGGTTGTATTTGGAATTGAAGCAGGGCCTCAACCCAAAAGGAGGGAGGTAACTTGGCTTGAATTAACATGGTACGAGCTGCTTCAATTTCAATGATGTGTCTGTGTTTTCGTTCGGCTAACCCATTCTGCTGGGGTGTGTCTGGACATGAAATACGGCGGCTAATTCATTCCTTTTTGGAGAAGAAAGGCGGAAAACTGGGTGTTTATAAACTCACCACCCCCATCACTGAAGAAATTTAACACGGGAATTACAAAAGTTTTCAGCCATTGAAATAAATTGTAAGAATTTGGCAAATGTTTCAGATTTTAGTCTCATAGGATATAGCCACACATAACGAGAAAATTCATAAAAAAAAAGAAAAAAATATTTGAATCCAGAATTAGAGATAATAGGAGAAGTCCACACATCGGTGTGAATAACATGTAAAGGAGACGATGCATGCACAGAAACATCAGAAAAGGGAAGTTTATGATGCTTTCCAAGTTGACAATGAGAACCAAATTAGAAAGACTTAGATGAGACAGAGAGCTTATTGGACTGCAGAAGAGAGCGCAAAACTGGGACTCCAGCATGGGCTAGCCGACGATGCCAAGTGGACAACGGAACACGAGCAGCAACACAAGCAGAAACTGATGACCAGGCAGGGCGGGATGAAGCAAGCAGCAAGGGATTGGCTGAATTGAATAGAACAGATGCGACCGGGAATGGGATATTGAATGGAAAGAACGAAAGCGACGTACGTACTGGATTGACCAGCGTGTGCCAACTACTCTACTTCCCTATTTCTTACTTTTTCACCTGGTGCACTCTTTCCCCCAATTCACCGATAGAGAAGAAAGAGATAAGCAATGATCGGACTAGACCAATGAAAGCGGACCAAGGTTTTTATTCGTTAGCCAAGCGCCTCTATTACAGAAGCGAAAGCGATGCGCCCTATTGACCACCGAAGAACATTCTTATAAAAGAATGAATGGGAAGCAGGTCCGGTCTATATTGCTAGAGTTATCTTTACTTCCCCCCCCACGTACTCCTCTATTCAACTATTTGAATTCCGTCTCTAAGCTTCCCCTTTACTTTAGTGCCTGCTGAGACTTATTTCCTCTCGACTATAGTTGAATGGAAGTTTCATTTCCTAAGTCTCAAATAATGTCTTTTTTTGAGTCCCCATAGTGCATTCCCCTACATAGTCTGTAGAGTAATTTCTCACTAAGAAGGATTGCAATATAAAAAAGAGAATTCCAGATTGAAGATCTCTTGACCCATATACGATCCAGTTCTACATCTTAGCGCTGAACTAATGAATAGAGATTGAGCTTCACTTCGCGAATCGGGAATGGCATCATGTATTAAAAAGTGCTAGCGTTGACAAGAGATGAGCTAAAGAGGTGGCCGGGCAGTTGACCGGACCCTACCACATACAGACAGCAAGCAAGAGCTGTGCCGGCTTATCCCGAAAATGATGAAATTCCCCAAATGCTACTACCTCTTTGCTAAGCACAGGAATGCTTGATCGAGAAAAGCAAGTAAAAAAACAGCGGGATACGGAATATGAAGGGGCTGGAGGTAGGGCCAATGACCAATTGAAGAGTTACAGAAAAAAGTATAAAGCCCTCAATCATGCTCTTGCCAGTGGCATAGATTGTATATACTCTCGCCGATTAAGGCAAATTCGGCGCTCCACGAAAAAACATAGGGGTCGTCCCTGGACTTAAGGAAGGCAAAACAAAAAGTGCCCCTATGACTCTGGTTCTAGTGAAAGCGATGAAAGTATAGCTGTGCTCCAGTTTTTCAGGTAAAGGTTATACGGTGAAGAGCCCGGTCAAGGCGACCTTATTAAAATTAAAGAGAACATTCGGGACATAAAAGCCTATGGTAATCTCGTCCTTAGTTGCCGAATCTAATGGAGGCGACGGATCAACCGTAATTTTCAGGTAAAATGAGGCCTCGACGGCTCCTACTCTGACTATAGTTTCGATCTCTAAGTGGGGTTTTCAGTCATCTATCCCTTTTCTTTTCTTTCCCTAGCGAGTGAAGAACGAGTGGATGTTTTGAACGAGTGTTGACCGAGTGAAGTGCCCCATAAGCTATAAGGGCGAGCTATATGTATAAATTCCGTGAGCAGCGATTGAACTGAACGTTCCAAGTGCATCCAGCAGGAATCGAACCTACGAATTTGCCCTTTTATCCTTTTTGGTATAGGTTGGGCGCTTTAACCATTCAGCCATGGACGCAAAGAGACTCAGCGAGTGAACTAGGTTTTGGTATTCCTTCTCGAGCTTCTATTTCTTCCGTTAAAGGAGATTCGAGAAAAGATGGAATAGGAAGGCGTGTTTCCAGAACAAACAAGATACGGGTTGAGAAGGGGGAGTTAGCAAAGTTAGACAAGATTGGAATGGGCATAGGAACATGTATTGATGTACCAGATCGGCTAATGCTCCCAGGTTGATGCGATGTATTCCACCAGTTGACTGAAGACTTGATTATTGGTATATCGATCGGTCCAGCACAGATTGAAATAGAAGCCGGTTCGACAGGAAGCTTTTGAAAACGCAATGCACCCAGGTAAATAAGGAACGAGATGAATACAGAGGTTAAACGAGCATCCCACACCCAAAAGGTTCCCCACATAGGTCTTCCCCGAAACCCCCCAGTAACTAAGGTAAACAACGTAAAAAAAGCACCCATTTCTGTACCGGTTCCGGAAGAGCGAAGAAAAAGGGGATGTTTTGTTAATAGGAAACAGAAAGTGTTGATAGCCGTAGCGATATAAACAAGAATACTCATCCGAGCCGCAGGAACATGTACATACGGAATACGAGAATTTCCACCTTGTTGAAGATCTAGTGGTGCTACCCGAAGACTTAAATGAATAGCCATCGCTGTTAAGAACAACCGAGATCCAATGAGAATTTGCGCATAGCTTCTGGTCTTTGACATCAAAAAAGAAGGTTGTAATAACGAAACGGACATGTGAGAATTTGGTCCTAGCTAGTGGAACAAGAAAGACATGGATCTATATTCAATACGCAATCAAAGGATTTCCCCCAACGAAGAATTCCCCCTGCTTTGTTTTCGCTCCGCTCGTGCGTGGCACTCCTTGCTCGCGGAGCGGCATACCGAAAAAAGAAAGGAAAGGAAAGAAGGGCAGCTTCTTTAATAGATTCTGGCCAGCCCAAATCTTTTTTCTATACTATACGAAATTTGTTACATATCTCGTTAGGGAGTCGAACCCAATTCATCCGATGCCCCTCCACGAAAAACGAGAAAAGTTCTACCCTATCTACGCTACGAGAATTTCTGTTTCGCTGCTTTTCTACTTGGCAGTACGTATACTAAAAAAAGGTCAAACCCGCACTGGATAAAAGTGGACCACGATTTCTAGTGCTTTTTAAAAAAACCATTTTCTTGCAACGCCTTTTTTGGACAGGTAAGACAGTACGCCCACTAGATCCTTCATACTATTACTAAAGTACACGGAACAAAAGTGAATCTCGACATCAATTAGATCAACAAAACCAAAACCATTGCCTGACGTGAACAGACGCTTTCTCATTTTATTGTTTTATCCTGCTCCGTATAAAAAACCTTTCTTTTCTTATGAAATTTCGAGTTTGAAAGCCAGATCGGAGGCGGATTCCTTCTTTCTTTTTTCCTTTTTTTTTCATGCGAAGAGAGGAGGCTGTCAGAGCCTACTGATCTGTTAGCGGATACTAGAGCGGATTCGATTCTACGCTCGGGACCTTGGTCCAGCAATCTACTAAAGCGCTTGGATCGGAGATCGCATGACCGAATCCTATTCCATCCCAAGCTTGGAAAGCGAAAGCTGTGCTTCGGTGCGGCTTTGTATACAGGGAGGAAGCCTTGAACTGTGCAAACGCCGAACAACCTCCGAACCGGATAAGATCTCAAGAGCTTACTACTCCATCCTAGGGCATGTATATTCGGTTACAAAGACTCGTGTTAGTCAAAGCTACTAGAAAGCTTTCTCCCCGAAAGAAAGCATGACCATCGTAAAGGTCCAGTCTAACTCGTATTCGTGATTTACTAACTTCGGCGCCCTAGCTAAGGAGACACGACCTCGGACTTGAACAAAGGGAATCTGACTCTCTAAAAATGATAAGATTCTCTTCTATGAGAAATTACTTACTTACAGCGATCCTGCATCTCCGCCTAGTTACTTCGCTCCGCCCCTTGATGACAAAGTTACAGATGATCGTAGCTATTCATTGTATGCAATGCATGAGATTGATGATCTATTTCTATTGATTTAATTCGATAGAACGGAGAGAGAGAGCTAGGTTAAAGTTAAGGCACCTTCAGCAGAAGGGAACAATTCGGGATTCTATCAAGGAGTTTACTGATCTCCTCTTGCAACTCTCGGATTATACTGAGAAGGAAGCTTTATCTCATTTTCTTGGTGGGATCAAACCTTGGGTGAAACAAGAACTTCAACGTCGCCAAGCTACTGGTGAACTTCATAATGCCATAGCTACGGCTGACTCTCTTGTGGAATATGCCAAGGACGACAGGAAAAAGGGCACGGGGGATAAGAGCAAGAGTAAACCCAAGGGGGACAATGACTCGTCGAAAGACAATCAGAAATCCCAAGGCAAAAACAACAATAACCACGGCAAGAACAACAAAGGCCACTACCAGAAGAAGGGGGACCGTGGGGAGATACGTGAGATAAAGTGTCATTTTTGTGATGGGCCTCACTTCCTGCTGCCCTAGGAGAGTTCATCTCGCAGCTGTTTGTAAGCGAGAAGAAGAAAGAGAGCGTGAGGAAAAGCGGGCAGCTTCCCTCAGTAGTATTGGGGCATTAAGCTGTGTGCTCCCAGGGAGAGAATGATTGTTGATGTTGTTCTCAATGGAAAGACTGTCCCAGCATTGGTGGATACTGGAGCCGATACTACTTATATGACCGAGGAGATTGCCAAGGCCATTAACTTTCCTTATGAGAAAGAGCATGGTTATGTCAAGGGTGTCAATGCTCTCAGTCAGCAGATCTGTGGTATGACCGAGGGCTCAAACATAGACATTGGGGAGTGGCGTGGAAAGATAGATGTCACCATTGCCCCATTGGATGATAAGAGGCTTTACTTGGGCGTTGATTTCTTGAAGAAGTCCAAGGTTAGTATTGATCCAGACGAAGGGGTGATACGCTTCAAGGGTTAAAAGCCTATCACTGTGCCTGTCAGGTGGGAAAAAGGGGACCGTGGGTTTCTGTCGGCCTTACTGTTCAGTAAGGGGTTGAAGAGGAAGGAGCCCACATTCATAGCAGCTATCAAGGAGTTAGATGTGCCTGCAACGTCTAGCCCTACTCCCAAACGAGTTCAAGAAGTCCTTCAGAAGTTTAAGGATGTGATGCCCGCGGAGCTACCCAAGCGCTTACCCCCTAAGCGAGAGGTAGACCATGCTATAGAACTTGAACCTGGGGCTAAGCCTCCAGCCTTTGGCTCCCTATAGGATGGCACCCCCAGAGCTTGAGGAATTGCGGAGACAACTCCAAGACAGACTTACAGGATGCTGGTTACATCAGACCCTCTAAGGCACCTTTTGGCGCCCCGGTGTTATTTCAGAAGAAGCAAGATGGGTCACTTCGCCTATGCGTTGACTACAGGGCACTAAACATGATTACTGTGAAGAACAAGTACCCTATCCCCCTCATTGCTGATTTATTTGATAGGCTTGGCGCTGCAAAGTACTTTACCAAGCTTGATCTTAGATCGGGGTACTATCAATTAGATCGGGGTACTATCAAGTCCGCATAGCTGAAGGTGACGAGGGCAAGACAGCTTGTGTTACTAGATATGGCTCGTATGAGTTCTTGGTCATGCCCTTTGGTTTGACAAATGCACCGGCTACCTTTTGTACTCTGATGAACAAGGTACTTGCTCCCTTCCTCGATGATTTTGTGGTTGTTTACCTTGATGATATTGTTGTGTATAGCAATACCTTTGAGGAAGACTTAGAGCACTTGAAGCGGGTATTCCAAGCCCTAAGGGGGAACCAGCTCTATGTGAAGAAGGAGAAATGCTCCTTTGCTCAGGAAGAGATCATTTTCTTGGGCCATGTCATTGGAGGTGGCAAGGTGAAGATAGATCCCAAGAAGATTGATGCTATTACTTCATGGGAGCCCCCAACAAAGGTCACTCAACTCCGATCTTTTCTTGGTTTGGCTAACTATTATCGCAGGTTTCTCAAAGGCTATTCAGCCATAGCTGCTCCTTTGACAGATCTCTTGAAGAAGACTCAGAAGTGGGACTGGTCAGAGAAATGCCAAAAAGCCTTTGCTGCTCCCCTTGTACTGGAAAAGACTCTCTTTTCGCCCCTAATACCGTCCATAGAGTGTAAGCAAAGTAAACTAGGACTTAGGCCAGGGGAGGTCCTTTCTTTGCGAGATCCTTTTTTGTCTAGCTTGATCCCTTCTCTGTAAGTCATAGGTAGAAAGAAAAAGGCCTGTTTCAAGATCGTTTCCTAGCTCGTGACTAAATCGACGAGCAACCCTAGAAGGACTTCCTTTGTTTTGGAGAACAAGGATCTTAGCACTGATTAGGGCTAGAGGCCAGATGGGAAATTGAATGAATTGATAAGGGGATGCCCTTCTTTATTCTAGCGAGCTAGTCAAAGGTAAGCAATTAGAAAATGTGTTCATCGATCAAGTCTTTCACGAGTCTATCCTTTTATTTTGATTCTAGACTCGATTCCAATTAGGCTATTGAAACCAAAGCTCAGAAGAAAGATTCTTTCCCTAATCAAAAACCAAGGGAGGAGTTCTTCTGGAATAGGCTAAATGAGAGGGGCTAGAAAGTGGAGACTATAGGCTTTTATCATTATCAGATATGTGTCAAAGTTTATGAGAGAGAAAGATAGATATGGTTAAGGCATATTTCTGGATTAGGATGACTTTCTTTGCTTTCATCTTCTTTGGTTATTTAATCGACTGACAGAAAAATAGGATGCTTATACGCACCATGGAGGGAGAATCTTTGAAAGAGTTGCACTTTCCGCTTAAGTCATGAGTCTACCTACTCAGTCTAAGTGTTCTTTTGGGGATAGATCGAAGAAAATGTTGGAGTTGAATTCCTCTCTTTGCTTGAGTAATTCATCTTTCTAAGGAGCAGTATAAAGCGCTAAGGATCGAATGTGTGATTGAGAGTTCAAACAAAAGAGATATGGACTGTGTGGCAGAAGGTCTATCTAGTCAGTATTTACTTCTAAAGGTCCCCGTAACTCCAAACTACCAATAACCTGGGGCGAAAGCCTTAGATGAAATGCTACTAGGAAAGCTATCAGTCTTAATGCCTCCGATCATCCTATTCCCCTATCTTCAATTCCCTTAGATTCACGGGGAAGTTAGTAAGTAGGTTTCCGTCTTTGAGTAAGTAGCATGGTAGCATATGATGAGGAGAGTTTGAGCATTTGAGCTAGTATTACCGGCTCTGCTCCCGGAGTAAAGGAATTATAAGCAAATCAAGTCTGAAATTCAACTTTCAAAAAAGGATAGCTTGAAGCGGTATAGTAGTCTTAGTGGAATACTAGCCCAACCAGATAGAGAGTTGAAAGCAAGTACTATGATTTACGCCCGTACTGTGATTGAATCGATTCCTAAAGCCTCTGGGCTATTCCCCCTCGCGGATCCGGGATTCTCATCCCTTTGAATCAGTTCCCCATTCCTCCTACCTCGTAAAAGGTAGACAACAAGGAAAGAAGTTCGAAAGAAAAGATCCAATAAGCCTCGGGAGGAAAGTATGAACTGCCTCAATGTCACCTTATAATCAATTACTAGTCCCTCCTCTGAACCCGACTGAGGAAAAGCCTGATAAAATAGCCTTTAGCGGCCAACTGAAATCGAGTTCTGCCCTATTCTTAAGCGAGATTCTAATCCTACTTCTGTATCTGGGGTATTAGCAGTCTTAGTCTTGAGTTACAGGCCTGTCCTCGGAAAAGCGCTGCTTTACAGCATCTTATTGATATTCTTTTTCAATCCCGAAAAAAAGGAAATGCCTCATGTTTGCTGCGGAGATTCTTCTGTCTATCAAAGCAGGAGTTGCTGAATTAGTGCATGAGCCCGTCAGGAATTTATTACTATTTTGGTGTATTATTACCTTCCAGAGAGAAGGACGGAAGACAGAAAAGAACCTTGGGTTTCGCCCCTTTGATTCCATAAATCTTCCTTCCCTTCTAGTTATCCGCGGAACAACAACTAAACCTGGAGCTTATCTGGTTACCTTAATAATCATGAACAAGGTCCGTTTTTAGGCAGTCGATTGCTAACTCACGACCGGAACCCGTTGCCCATCGCCTAAGTTGAAGCGAGAAAGGTGTAGACCATAAATAGGGGCTTTCTGAGATCGATATGTGTGCTCATCTCTATTCTTTCCTTTTATGCTGCTGAACTACGTTACTTTGTATAGATATACCTAAGGTAAGGAGTTCGCGAGCCAGCGAACAAGGTGAACATGATTGTAGCAAAGCACGTCTCGATTACCCAACTCATAGTCCCGCTCTTTCTTTCCTTTAGTTTGATTATGGGATCAAGTAGGTGCGCGATTGGATCCGAGTCTATAAGTCATAAGAAAGCCTGAAAAAAGCCATCTGTAAGACGGAATCCAATCCATTTGTAAGTGTAAGCAAGAAGAATGCTTGGGGTAGAAAGGGCCCTTTATCTAAACTGGATTAGTTTAACGGGGCTCACCTCGCTAACGTATCAGCGCAAGTGGGGGGAAATAGAGGTCACTGTTACAGTCTCACAGCCCTAAATAGTCGAGAAAGAAAGACTCACACTCAGAACCCGCCACCTTCTTAAAAACTATAGTCGTTGAGTTGTCCAAGGTTACGGGGGCCTGCCATACTAGTTTAGCTCCGCTTCTATAGTTGAATGGACGATGACCAACTCCTTCAAGTTTGATTTGATTTGACGGATTGAATCCTTCACTTAGAGAAGATCTATCTACAGAGCTTTCTTCGTCTGCTTGAAGCAGCTTTGCTGAAACTGCTTATCTTATAAGGCACGGCTGGGAATATTACTACAAGTACAAGCTTTCGCATGTGATTAAAAAACGAATGAAAACAGCTTCTGTAACAACGAAAGATCTGGACCGAGAAGCTATGACTGGAGGGTTAGGGGAATCAATAAACCTTATTGTTCACAGGTTTCATTCTATTTATTCTCGGTTAGCTAGGTTCGATCCCGTAAATTTGGAGTAGACCTACACAGTAAGGGAATGGAAATTCTTCTTAGGGGCACTTAATCGTATAATCATAAGTCAAGGTGGGTCCTTGGGTCCACCATTAAGGATCACACTTTTCACTATGAGACTCAGACCTCTCATTGAGAAATGATTGAGCTCACATCAAATCTATCTCTTAAGAGATTACTCTTCTTCGACAATGAATTCGCGTAGAAGAGAGAATGTTCACCCATTCCGGAACACTCTCTCCCCTCATTTCCCTTCATACGCATGTGACTTATCCTCTCCCTCGGTTGCTCCGTAACGGCTCCCCCACCAGTGACGCGCGGCGGAGGAACGAGCTGAATTGAACGCTTTTCTCTTTTAAGTCAACTGCCTCGAGAAGGGATTCATCCTGAAGCTATAGGATTATAGGAGTCCGCTTTCAACTGATGGAGCTGGATCGTACTCGAAGTTAAAACCCCGCATCAAGTGTCGACAATAAAGAGGGTTGGGACACCCTGCCTTTGGTCTTCCCGGACTAGAATATGTCTTTACCTCAGAAAGACAGTCATAAGCAGCTGGTGTGGAAACAAGAGAAGACTTCGGATGATGAGGAGCTAAACGATCCAAATGAGGTTCCCGTCGGTCCGTCCATAGGAGTCAATAGGTTGCAGGCCTGTGGTTGTTGGCCTCTCTTTCCTTCTCCTTTCTTAGGCCTGTCCTGTCCCCCTTATTAGGGAAGAGCGTAATGAGGTGTTAGGGCATGAAGCTAGCCTGCCAGTTTAAGCCAGTATCAGTCGTCAGTGTGTAAGCCAGCCAGCGCATAGTTCCAATCCAGTCCAACCAGTCTAAGCAGTCATCTCGGACGGCAAGCCGGCTCAAACGGACAAGCAAGAGGTGGATAGAGGGCATACCTTTAAGAGGTAGACCTTGGATACCGAGTTGGATACCGAACGAGCAAAGGTGCTGCCGTGCTCCGGGTTCAGTAGTCAGACTAACTATACCAGTTTGATTACCTAGTCCTTCACCCATCCATTGTTCATCCCTGCGTGTGAGCCTGTTAGAGATGTATATAGAATAGAATACATATATACAGTGAAGCATATCTGATTTCAAGCAAGTGAGTAAGCCTGCCAGCAGCTTATTCACTTCAAAACAGAACACCGTATTCAACTACAGCCCCTTCTTAACCTAGGTCCTCTCATACTAGAGTGCTCCTTGAACATACTTCATGTAACCTTCGAGTTGATCGGGAGGAAGGTCTGGCATCCTTTTGTCATCCGATAGCTAGACCGAATCAAGCTTTCAACCGCTTAAAATGTTGGTTAAAGGGCATTAGAGCAATAGACGGAATTAGCCTTTAATATCCCATGCTCTTGGTCGACAGTTCATGGTGGGACCAAGAATAGCAGTTGTTCTCGGACCGGGAAAGGATATGAAGTGGACAAGATAAGAGAAACAAGATCCAATTCTGAGATGAGTTCTTTTCGATTAGGACACACAGCTACAACTGGGACGCAGGAAGGAATGCTGCTGGAGTGGGAAGGGGTTACATTCATAGCATAGGGCTCGGGAAAGGATCTAGCCATATGCAGATCCATGAGCTCTATCGATTAGAAAAAGAAAGGCTTTTGCGATGGGATCAGTGTAGCTATTGATTCCATTGACTGAAGGATTGCTATTGCAGACATCTTATGTGATGGATGCCAAGGAAAATATGCCACCAAGAGAAGCGCCGAGCGGGCGATGCCGTAAACGAATCCAGTGCCGTGCTTTCAGAGAAGTAATAAAATGACGTAAGTAAGAGAAGTAAGAAGTTGAATCTCTTATTGGTGAGTCTTCCGTTAGTTAAACTACTTCATCCCCTATCGTTCGTGCGACACCGAAAGGTATCTCACTCTCTCTTAGATGGAGGAAAGAAGAAGGCTCTCTACCGCTAGTCCTCCTGCTTTTCTTTAGCTGCGGATCTCTTTCTTCCTATATGAACATAAAGTAATAGTAATTCCTGTGAATCTAGTTTCAAGGTATCCAGAATATTGGGGTGACCTCTATTAGCTTCTTTCCGGTTGGGAACTTGCACTCCTGCCAAAACCTACTCCTAACGAGGGAAGGGATGGACCTATGCCTACTCCTACGCCAAGCGTGTCGGCTTGCCCTTTCATAACTGGAGGATTATTAAGGGGTAGGACGTATGGCTTATATCATCTTTCCAGCCAATCCGGGATATCTTTCTTTCTATTGAATGTCCGAGAACTATGTAGTAGGATCTCTTCTCGGGCTCCTAAACGTCGGATCTTTTGCTCGAGCACTGCCTCCCATCGGTACCACAAACTCCCATTCGCAGCTAACTACGAAGAGAGTGAACCATCGTACTACATATCTCACTGCCAATCCGATCTACGGGATATCTAGGAGAGCTCCCTATTCTATACCCTTTGGAGTGATGATCCATCTTCGCACGGATAAGTAGGTTCGGACGGAAAGGGTCCTATAATCCTCCTTCCACTGAATATACTAATCTACGGCAGACGAGGCATCGAGCTATCTACTTACCAACTACTTGAAGATCTTAATCGATAACCAGCGGTAGATCTTCCTCTTCTTCGATCCTACAAGGTCTACTTTCTTCTTCCTTCAACAAAACCTTGTTTTTCTGATGAGCATCTTTCGGGACTTTCGATGGTTGTTTTCGGGGAGCTGGCTGGGAACTCCCACTCAAAACAAAAAAAATCCTTACTACCCCTTTCATTTTCAAGGAGCCTCCAACCTACGAACTCTGAATTCGGATAACATAACTCTATTTAGCTGAACTCCCTTTCGCTTTGACTCATCATCACCCTGGATATTATGAATAAAGGTGAGAGAGCCGGCTTCAAGAACGAGTCCTCTCCCTTGTTCAGCTAAATCAAGCTAGCCGAAATCTTGCAGCCACTGACCTCTCTTATCGTCGGGAGCGGCATCTTCCATAACAGGGAGCTGCGCTTGCTCGTACCTGCTTATCTCGATAACTTGAAATGGACCTGGTTTATACATCTTTAAGGAGCTACCGAATTCCGAGGACTTGTAACCTTCATCTCTTTTCCGGGAGTCATATAGATCGAAACCCGGAGCGAGTATATCCTATTTACATTAATAGGATCTTTAGAGCTTGACCGAAGATCTGCTTGCCTCCGCGGGTTATTCCTCATTTCAATCCGAGCCCAACCATCAGCAATGGGGCTCTCTTTTCGATCTTCTCTTAGGCTATTCTATGGATAGAATTGTCTACTCTTCAGCTGACATGGAACCTAAAATTATTAAACTGGTCTCTGTCTTCTTTTGACTGTTAAAGAGCGCTAACGACCAAGAATGGTTTTATTTACTAGTCCTGTGTGCTGAACCGATGATGTTAGGAATATGGTGCCAAGCATCAGATTGGCGACGGGCACACTTACAGGGACTACTTTAGTAGGTCTTTGGGCGCATTATCAATCGAAGGAATCCGCGGCTCTGATCCTTATGGTTGGGATTGCAACTATCCAGTCCGTTACCTCGGAAATCGACTAAGCAAAGGAAGGTCCGGGAGAATCTTCCTACTTAATTGACTCCGGGATCAGAGAAGGCTATTGGCATTGAATCCGGGCTATTGGAATTGAACCCCTAGCTTATCTTATGAGATTGCGGCCGAGACCGTGTAACTAAATAGAAATGGAAATAGAACTAGGGGAGTTAGCTCAACCTTTTCTTGCTTCTAACTCTAAGGGCAGTTAGGATAAAATGCTTCCTTTCTTAATGTCCCACTCCTCTTTGAGCCAAGCGTCAGCTTTCCTCCCGTTTGTTTGTCTGTTTTGCAGAGAATTCAAGTGAAGAGAAAATAAGTATTTGAGTTTGATTTAATACAATTTAATACAAGGCCCAGACCCAGGTATAATGGCTAGCAGGTTTACAGGCATAACTGCTGCAACAAAAGAAACCAAACCGGTCTTATCTCGTTCCTGCCCCAAATCGGGATATCTTGAGATTGAACTCCTACCTGATCTCTGAACCCCTCACTCCGACTGAGGATGTGGTAGTGGAATAGAATCTGCTACTTAGTCCTCAGTTGAGGAAGATGTTTGCTGGGTCTGTCTTTACAGAACTAGTCCAGGGGTTGACTTCCTAACGTGCCCAACAGAACTTTATCCCGCTATTGAGCTTTGTGCCCCTCGCTTTTCTTCGTCGAAGGAAGGCGTATAGTGAAATCACTATAGTAGGGCGTATAACTCTTTTACGTAGTTGCTGTTAGTGTTAGGCCAACTATAGATGGTGCATAAATCGGTATATGTTTGTAAATCAATAAAAAGTCTTGTTGTAGAAGCATCGGAATAAGGCTTCTAAGTTCATAAATCTAGGAATGAGTTCAGTACGACTCTCAACCTCAAGACGGATGAAGTACGGCAGTTCTGTTTGCACTAAGGGGCTGCGTATTAAAATACTACTGCCTTGACTTCTGCGGTAAGGGAATGCTAAGAATTAGTGTTAGTTATCCGGCACGGCTTGTATTCGAAACAGATAAATCCCGCTCTTATTATTCAACAAGGACGGGATTTTCGATAGTTTATTCTATCTTACTAGCTATTGCTCTAACCTTCTACCCATCTTCCAACAGAGGGTGATTTGCAGCTTCCTACCTAACATCCCCAGGGAGCTAGGGGAATAGACTTATTTTTGGAATACAGGTCTTTCTGCGCCCACTGCTCTATATATGTTATTTCAACGTCGGCTGAATCAATGGGTTTTGCCCTCCAACACTTTTTGAGGTCGCATAGTGTTACACACAGTTTTTTCTTCCCATTAAGGGTTTGGGCAGAGATGAAATGGCTTTAGTAAGAGTAAGTAATTTGCCCGGTATACACACTACGTCATCGAATGAGATGTTGCTTTCGTCTTACTTAACTTGAAATTCTATTCCTTTAGAGCTCCCTTTTCTTTTATGCTTAAGTAGCTAGGGTGCAAAAAGACTAAAAGGCATTGACTACTTTGTCAGATTAATTGCTTTCGTAGTGTAGTGCTAATCCTTGCGAACTTCTTTCAGTGCCAGGAGGGACTACTCATAAGTGAGGACGCTGTCAGAGCCGTAAGCAATGGAAGATCAGAGGCTTTCCTTCAAAAGACACTAGAAAACCTGTAACTTATAAGTCCTCCTATACTTACTTTCCCACCGGGCTTGCAAAGAGAGATATTGAGGAAGCTAACAGGTAATGTTCTAGTCTTCTCTCTCAGGTGTAGAAGAGTAGTATATCAGCGCTTTCCTACGCCTGCTGACTTCTGCCCATTCTTTTCCTTCACAGGACGTGTAAGTAAATACTGACTGGGAGCTTTCCCACTATGACGAGTGTGTTTTTTTTTCTACTGAGACTGGTATTTCCAAATAAGACTTCTTTTCTTTCTGACCTCCTTGCCTATCTGAAGTAGGGTTTTAGACCGGAAATGAGAGACCTTAGTCTTTCTTACTTCTGCTACTTCATATGCTTATAACTTGAAAGGAGAGTAAGTAAAGCCAGGTAAGGGCTACGCACATTTCCTAGTTTTGAAGAGGCAGGGGGTGAAAGCATAAAAAGAAAGAAAATGGGATGAAAGGCTTCGGGGACTGAATAAAAGGAGCAAGGCACCTCCTTATCTTTCAGAGGGACAAAGACACTAATTAGAAAGTCTAGGTTTGAGGATTCTCTCCACCCAAAGAAAAATAGGAAACTCTGGCTTCTTACTTATTCTTAGGCAGATGGGAGTAGAGGCAGAGCAGAGTCGGAATATAGAATGGAATCTGTTGGTACTAGTCCGCTCAAACTCTTTGATGTTATTAGTTACGGCTGAATCTACGGGACTCGCTGTTTGCACCTTAAGCAGTGGTCAATCTAAGGCCAATGCCATCAAAGTAGGTTTTCAACTAATTATATCGCTCCTTTCCTAGCTTCATAGATTAATAAAGCGCCAGTAAAATGAGGAAGAAAAAGGTACGAAGTCGCTTACGCGAAACTATTGGGGAGGGTCCCTATATTAAGTTATCACAGAATGGCATGCAAGCTCTGTTCAGCCAGTTCCGTGAAAAAGCCTATGATCAAACCTGTTTTCAATTTACTTGGCAGGATAGTTTCCTTTAATTTCAGCCTGTTTATTCCCCTTTTTGCCTAAGGCTTTCCAGGCAGTCACTTAACTCGCTTCGGAAGCAGAGTTTAAACGTCTCAAGCAAAAAGAGGATTGCACCTTAGAACACTAAAGAAGGATAGTGTAATGGGCCTAGGCCTGCAACCACCTGAACTAACTCACATCTTTTATCCGATTCGAAAACAAAAGGAAAAGGCCCCGAAAGCATGGACTGCTGGAAAGCTAATGCCCGCGCGTCTCTTTCTATTACAGATGCCATCAGACACACATAGAAAGGGACCATACGAGCCTGGGATTGCTGTAAAGTAAACGTTTTCAAACCGTCCTGCATCTATCTTACCACGCTCTCCTACTCCTATAAAGGCCGGCGGAAAGAATGCTCTGCTCATCTTTCTTACGGCTCGTTACCGCAGCGCTCGTTCACCCCTTCGGTTCGGCTTCTTCAATTCAAAAAGGTAGTGTCTGTTTCCTATTCTTATTGGTAAATAGCGTTTTGAAGCGAAGGCATTATTGAACGAAAGAGATGCCGGGTCGGTCAATTGCATTAGGTAGGAGATGCAGGACCTGTCT
>CAOGCB010675828.1:0-10714 GCA_948266635.1 Cnidoscolus chayamansa
GAGCAAGAAGGTGGTTTGTTTCGTCAAGTATGAATGTATGATTCAAATTTCCAAGAATTGTTTGTAGTCTAAAATATCCTCTTCTACCTTGCTTTCTGAGCTTTGCTTCTAATGTCAATTACAGTCCTTAACAAAAAGATGCCAAGCCCAGGTTGATCTTGCCAGCATGAGTTGTTCCTTCAGGTTATGCTTGAAAGTGCGGGGATCACAGGCATACCTTGTAGGCACAAAGCAAACCTCTTTGTAACATTCAGTAAGAAACAACCAGATGCATTTTTCTATGGCAAGAGAAAAATAAGTATGTTGTCCGAGGCCGAAGAGAAACAAGTTGCCATTTCCCAACGCGAGCCCATAGGAGAACTTGTCTGTCAGCTTGTGACGTAATATTCTGTTCTGCATCTGGAAACGTCTTGCAGAATTTTGGAGACAGCTTCAATATCTTTACAGGACCATATGAATCCAGGTTCTCCACTCTCAGTCGAAAAGTGCTTTTTTGGGTTCACAGCCTATTAATCTACGCATCATCCTGTCTTTCACTCATCCAGTCCAAGAACCATCCATGCTGCACCTTGTCACTATTCAACAGCTCAAAGATTGGACATTCATAGTGGATGAGAACGACAAGGAGATCATGTGCCGTCAATGCATACAATTCAGACTGCAATTTTAATTCACAGTGAATATTTTTTTTTCCTTTCTCTTATCTTCTTAGCAATTCTTGATTGACTTCCATACATGAATATATTGATGAACAGCATAGCTTGTCTCAGTTTTGAGATTGATCTTTCTTGGTCCATTACCAAGATAGAAGTACTAGTCGATCATTTTGTAATTTTCCCTGTGTACTTCGCATTACTTCAGGCATGGAATCCTGCATATAATGATACATATAGATGGTCTGGATTCACCAATATTTGACTTATTGTCAGGAACTTGTTGGAATGACCACCTGTAGAAGCTCATCTACTTGCAGAGTTTGATGGAACATGATGGTCTCTGCTAAATTCTGGCCGGTGGTTTCAGCTTCAGAAATATTGGACCATATTTGAGCGTGAGCTCAAGTTTCCAGGAAGGTGAGGATCTATTTCAACCCATTCATTAAATTCTGACAAGTTCAGACATTGACTCTTCCTGGAAAGACCATATCAATGCATTTACATCTTAAAATTTATATTCTCAGCTTGCTGAGTTTAATATATTATTTTTTGTCTTCCAGGTGATTATTTTACCCGGTGGAATAAAGGAGTACGAAATTGGAAAGTGTGAAGAAAAATAAAGCACGGAGCTTGATGCAGCTGTCGAATTCTCTGAAAACTTTCCTCAGGGACAAGCTGCGGTGCAGGAGATATAAGAAAGAGTATCCGATGCGGAGGCTGTGGTGGTTATGGGTGAGAGGGCTGTAGAGGTGGTGGTGGTGGTGAGTGGATGGGCCCCGACCCAACCCAATAAAAGGCCTTTATTTTTCGGTTAATTTGCTTGAAAAAACTACCGAGAAGGAGATTGTAACTTTTCGCAAACACGCGCCAAAAACAGAAAATGGGGTGAACTGAGAGGAGTAGCTAGAGGAGTAAACCAATTAAGCATAGCGAACCAGCGATTCAATAACAGCAGCAGCAGCAGCAACAATGGTGAAAGCGGTGGTGGGAGACGAAATCCAACTCAATTTAGCCGAAGATCGCCTCAGCCAATCTGGTCTCACCTCTCAGGTATCTTTCCTCGTCTCGATTTGTGCATCTCCACGCGTGAGAAATCCATTAATAAACTTGAATTGTCCATTGTTTATTGCTTAGGTGGGTCTCGTTATAGGCAAGCTCAGCTCTTCTTTAGACCGGGGCTTCGTCTACGATTTGATCCCCACCCCTCCCAACGATGCCGGTGAGCCAGCTTGTTCGCTTATCGAGACCTCTAACGCTACTTTCAAAGACGACAAGAAAAAGGGATCCAAATCCAAATTACAGCCCGCCGATTCTTCCACCTTGGTTATCGATAGAGATTGGATCGCCGAGCATGCCCGCCAGGTCTATTATTTTATTCCCCACTTATCATTTGGCGTTGATTACTCTTTCTTTTCGCCGTATTTCTCTATCCAATTTTTGGGTTTCAATGATTAGGCTTCGAGAATGTTAGTGGGTGGCATGAATGTGGTTGGCATTTATGTATGGATTAGTGATTCCTCTTTCAAGAATTCGACCATTACGCTTTGCCAGGTGGTTTTTTCTATTTCCAATTTCTCTTAATTTCCTTGGATGCTCTATCAATTATATTATAGATGCCTAGATTGTCGAGGGTTTTTTTGTTGTAAAGCAATTTTCTATGT
The DNA here is from genome assembly GCA_948266635.1 of Cnidoscolus chayamansa. Lineage (NCBI taxonomy): Eukaryota > Viridiplantae > Streptophyta > Magnoliopsida > Malpighiales > Euphorbiaceae > Cnidoscolus > Cnidoscolus chayamansa. The sequence goes on from CAOGCB010675828.1 coordinate 2,318, forward strand.
TAAATTGTATTCATTCTGAGCTGATACGTTACTATTAACGGGATAGCTTTTGCAGACGGTAAAGGGAGTTGCAGAAGCTGCACCTATCCTGGAGTCTGATTATGATAGAAGGCTGCTTATTCATATATCTTATAGTCCAAGAAGGTATTTTACACATTCAAATCCATGAGCCTGCTTCATAATCCTAATTATGCATCCAGTTTTATGCTTTAGCATCCTAATTAATGAGTCATTTTAGCATAATGCTATGCTTGTTGCTGATGAAACTTGTATAGGTGGACATGTCGAAACTGTGTTCTCTCTTCAAATATTACATCAAGCAGCATAAGGCCTTGCGATTTCAAAATGGGAAGGGTCTTAAGTTTGCTTCAGACATTTAAGTGCACATATAACTTCAAACTCAGGTAGATCCATTGATAAGTGTATAATATTAAATAATTATTGATAATTTATCTTTTATGCTCAATACCAGTCCCATATTTTATCAAATTGCGGTTTCTGCTATATGAATTGTTCTTATGTACCCAAGGGGCAATTGGGAGGCTGAAAATTGATTTATTTCATGGGAAAAAAAAACCTGCATGCTCAGGTGCCTCAAATATTTTGAGGCTGAAAAATGGATTATAACATGAGTGATGAGTATATCATGATATTTCATATCAGAGATAAAGTTACAATTCTATCTGTTGTAAATATATTTCAAGTTCTTTCCAATGTTCTTGTTTCTTGCAATCTAGCACTAAAGTTGAACTTGTATTTTTCCAGCTTACCTATATGTCAAGAAAATACATCAAATGCATCAACATTGAGTGCAATTCTGCGTCATGGAATCTCAGTTCATGCAAAAGAGTTAAAAAGTGCAATTGCTTTAATTGATGGAAATTTGGTAAGAAGCAATCTGGCATTGTCAATGTTGTATTTTGTGTTTACTCTTTTATGTTATGCATAACCTATATACATCTCAATACTGTGTAAGTGATGTAACTGCTTAAACAGTAGCCATGCTTACATCACTTGCTATTGTTTGCTGCTAACATAAACTATTGAATATATTGCACAACTTTTTCCATCAAATTGCTGTGTTGCAAACTAACTTGTTATGGATATCTATTTAAACCTATTATAATTATAAATTTACTGCTTTATAGTAGTCCTCTTTCATGATTTCTGGAATGGGACTGTAGAAACTAGATAACCATTCATTCATGAAGTAGCACCTCATTTTAGTTTTGTCCATATAAAATGAAAAACCACTGTATGAATGGCAGATCTATAGTACAGTGTGACTTGGATGAATTTCATACCTTGCCTATAGCTGCACCAGGCCATGAGATGTGCACTTGAGTTATTTTAGTTTATGCTTCACAATAATTTATTATATATTTATGTCAGTAAAGCAGAAACTTATCTATTCCAATACTCTTTATAGTTTACACTATGTTTACGATAGAGTATCATTTGTTTGCCTGGAGTGGACAAATTTTATGAACTTTAACTTGACCCTTCGGAATAGAATCTTATTAAGCATTTTTAATGGTACTACCCCTTTCATGAAGAGTCGTCCCTTTTTTCTATATGGTTGTAGGTTGTTAATGAAGAACCTTGTAGTAATGAGGGTTTGCATGAAGTTGAATTGCTTCTACCATTCATGAAGAATACTCAGGCTGAAGGTGTGTATTTGACATGATTATTTTTATTGGTGTTTTTAGTGGCCTTCAATTGCTGTTTCAAACATTTAATAATTTGTTTTTATTCAATAAAGCATGCAACCAAAATGATGTTGTCGGCATTCTTATGTTCAGTGGGTCAGTGTGCTCCTTTGCATACTTGAATCCTAAAGAACCAGTTTCACAGGCTATTGCTGATATAAAGGTATTCAATATATTTTAATTGTGGTTTTATTCTATAGTCAATCAAATAAATGTTTTACCTCTGCTTCAACTATTCGAGAAGATGCTTCTACAGAATAGTTGTCTCTATGCAAGATTCACTTGGGCTTTGTATTTGTTGGGCTTCATTCTGAAACTTTTGCTGGAGAAGTACAGCATGTGGTTGTAATTTCATTGAAGTATATGAATATGCATTCTTGATAATTTTTTTTTCTCCCTAAATTACACTCACTTAACTTTTAACTCACGTTTATAAGGTCCATCAAAAATGCATCTCATTTTTAATCAAATTATGCTACCTATCCTACCTATTTACCCCATCAGGACGCAGTATTCTCTCAGATTCATTGATCTTGGTGAAACTAGGTAGTATTGATTTGATGAAGTTTGAAAACTGATTCAAGTTTTAGTACAATTCACCAGGGAGCAGCCAGTCGATGCTACAACAAATTCTTGAAGTAATGATGACAGCAAAGAACAGGCGTTAAAAGTTTTAAACTAAATTTATATATAGTTGACTTTAGTGTTGAAGAAAAAAGGAGATTGTTGCTTTGGAAGTAGGTTTTGCATGGGATTTTAACACTTCCTGCAATGAGTATATGCTCCTAAATTTTGAGAACTGATTCAAGTTTTAGGACTGCAACAAGTTCTTTGTTGACTGATTCAAGTTTTAGGACTTCAACAAGTTCTTTGTTCTTTGTTGATGCTAGAGAATATGCATTAGAAGTCTTAAACTAAGTTATATAGTCAAATTTCATGTTGAAGAAGAAAGGATATCGTTGATATAGAAGTAGCTATGTGGGATTTGAACACTTTCTGCAATGACTTTATGCTCCTATATTTTCTTTGTTGGAATATATGAGATTCTGTGCTCTTAACTTGAGGGGAGTGTTATGGAAAGTCGATATGTATTTTATATATTCCTATTTAGAGGCATTTTATTTTAGAATCTACTAATTTTATATATCTTGGGTCTTCCATCATAAATAGTTAAAAATGAAAGTGTATGTATTGTGAAGAATATAGTACAATTGAACTAGCCCTTTGAGGTTTTATGTTTGTGGATGTAGGCTCATATATTTTCTTCGTTTCTGTTGTTGTTCTAACTTTAGCATCCCCATATTCATGGTTGCTGCTCTTTTCTCACCCATTCTATTTTCAGGATGATATAATCAGGAGTCTACAAAGCAGACTGGACATCATCTGTGATGAAGCAGATGAAGATCCACTTCCAGGCACAATAAATGATGATGATAGGGAAGCCAGCCAAGAAAAACCTGCTGAGAAACCTGTTTCCAAACTTGTCCTATGCTTGTTGAGGTTTGTCAAGTATAAGATTAAATGATTAGGACAGTAATTAGTGAATATAATTTTAGATTAATAGCACTTTACATGCTTGGTAATATGAATGCATATTCAGCTTGCTTGTCTGTCAGGACCAATAGGTTTCATCATTCATTTCATGAACTGTAATTTAGAAAGTTGATATATTATATTCTTTTTATGCTCCCTAACTCATCAATTGCTGCTGCACAACTTACTGACAGGAAAACATGCAGCCTTGCTTTTCCTCGAAGGTTATTTTTTCCTTGGTTAGCTGGTACACTTATATGTGACTACCTACAACCATCTGAGACACTGGAGGTTTGTACTTTAGGCTTGTTGAGCAGAATATTAATTTTATTTTATGTACATCTAAGCTCCACACTGCATTTATACCAAAATCTGTTGTACCTCAATTTTTCGAGTTCATGATTTTTAGGTCCTAAAAGATCGTTGTGTTGAGTTGATGTCCATGGAAGCTCCAACTGATGCATCAACTATTCTCCAGCCAGAAGTAGAAGCTCCTCCAATGATTGCGAAATCTTTTTGGGATGTTGGAGTTCCAGGTCATTCTGCATCTAGCTTTTCTTTAGAGAAGACCACAAGCATCGACACAAGTGGTGCGCTCAGTAGCAGGCAAAATATCAAATCAATTAATTTTCACATGTTGGCTGCATTTTTCTTCCTAGTCCTTTCCATCTTCGTTGGATTTCTGCTTCTCAAGCAATCATAGTGTCTGGATTTTTCACTTAATTTTTTTTCCTTTTTCTTTATTTCTAAGGTTTTGGAATTTCCTCTTGTTGGAGTGGATTTAACTTATTATGATAAAACTGCCAAAGCAATGTGAGCATTTTTGTATGGTTGGTTGTTAGAAAGATGCTTATTACATCCCTAAGCCATTCTCTTTACAGTTTCGTTTGGGAGGATTTAGTGTAAAGCAAGGTTATGTCAAGATTTTTTTTTTTATTTTCTTTTAATTTTTTTATTAATTTGAGAGAAAAACTATTCTAGTCCTGCATTTTGTTTTAATTTATTCTTGCTGCACTTGTTTAATAACAACTTGATAATTGATGTATTTTCTGTATAATTTTTTCTATTGTCTTGTTAAAATGATAAAAGCTACGCCTTATTTGGAATAAGAACAAGCAGGAGGCAAGCAAGTAAAAGTAATAACAATAACAAACTTCCTTATGTTTCATAAAAAGCAGAAGTGGGTCTGCTTAACCAAATGGACCCCTAGTTTTGATTGTATAATAGGATCTACCGCTATGAACATTAAGGCATCATATGTTGTCCACATGAACATAAAAAGAATCTTAAATTCCTAACAAAGCTAGTCAGCTCACAAATTTTGAATGGCCTACTTCTTAGGGTATTGAAGTAACCCCTAACATATAAATCATTTTTCAGTCAACATGTGATGGAGTCGTGAAACCAGAAATCGTATTCATCTCCAGTGTAAATTATTACTTAGTGCCTATCTATGGATGCTTCTCCTGTGCAACATCACTTGGAAGATCAAGTCCACTGGGAATTTTTCCAGAATAGTTGGTTGTTGCAGGATCTGATCCCTTCATACTGCAAAATAAAGAAAAATATGAGTTTTTTCCACAAGCTTAAAAATTAAAGTGTAGTTTAGATGTTCCCAACATGCTTACCTTTTATCAACAATAACCATCGATCGGAGCTCACAGTTCTTAAAGCTGCATGTACAGATAAGAGTCATCTGATTATCAAAGAAACAGAAAACTGAAGCATTCCAAGTAATATCACCATTTTCTATGCAACAGATAACTCACTGTGTGCATATTTCACTCTTCACAGATGGATGACAGTCATTCCCAAAAGCACTTAATGTGTGATATAAGAACCCACTATGTGTAACAACTGCAATCTCCTTCTCCTTCCGAGTCCACAACCTGAATCAAGTAATAAATAAATAAATCCATTGCTAATCTACAGCAACATCTGCAACTGCTACTCACCTATAATGCCATTAGTAAATGTGCAAAGAATAAAGCACACAGAAAATTCCACAAATAAACATATCCTTGCCATCAAAAAATTCCATTAAAAAATTGTTGCGAATCTTTTTCTTAGCAGTTAATAACCCAAAGAACTAAATATTATGGTAAAGAAAAAGGATACAATTACATATAATTAAAAGAAGAAGAGCAAGCAGAAAACGTTTAGATGAGAGATATAATCCCATAGTATTTTAAAAGCCACTAAAAAACAAAATAATAAAATTGACACGAGACAACTTCATGCTCTTTGTTCATATGAACAATAACAATCTATAGAAGCTGAAAGGCCCAAGTTCCATTTGAAAATGCAGACCAGTGATTAAAACCCACCAACAGCAGCTTACCCCTTCAAGCAATCTGTAGTTGTAATGTTCCTAAATGTAATTGATTTTGGTCGTGAACATAATCAATATGATACAGAGAGAAAACAAACAAGCAATCACCAGTTCAAAAACTGTTGTCCCCTAGCTGCAACTTCTTCATTCTTTTCTCTGACATCAGCCATCCACAAAATGTCCGCATCATTTTTAATCTACAAAAAATATCAAAACAAATTACTTCATCTCAACCCAAATTGATATTGACACCAGAAGAAATGATAATGGCACAAGATTAAAAAATTAATTCTACGAGACAACAAAGGAATGGCCATATGTTGAACTACTTGCCAGTGAAAAATCAATTGCAGGAAAAAGAGGCTTATACTCGCTGATGCTTCTTCTCCTGTCGCATGGATGAACTCCCTGTAGTTTGATAAAAAGTATACTAAATCAAATAAAAAGGTAAATACATTAGCAGCACTTCTTCTAATAATGTCAGAAATTAAGTGTTGGATATAGAAACCCAATTACTTGTTCCAAAAATCTGGTGCACACATCATGCACAATACAGAATTTACAAAACTATAAACAGTTGAAGTTACTCTGTGAAATTACTACAAGTCATTCCAGAAATACCAAATGTTCTCGACAAAGCTCGACTGCTGCAAATGGAGGACAATTTGAACTTGAAATTGCAGGGCGGTTACTTTCCCCTGCATTTGCCACCATCAGTGGAGGGGCCTCTATGCCATCAGTGTACCCTCCACCACCAAACACTCCAACTGCTGTTTGCATGGTCCTATAACACAATTATTTAGGTCATGAGCTCAAAAAGAGAATTTTGGATAACAGAAATGGGTGAAAGGAAGTTTTCCTTATCAAGTAAAACATAATGTGTACAATGCATGTAATAGAAACCCTGACACAAGTGTTTCCCGTTTATCAGGAATTCAGTAAATAAACAAAGTTCTTTGTTGAGACAACAAACAGCTGACATCTCACTTATTCAATCAAACTATTCAAAGTCAATGCATAAGAAACCAGCCTCAATGCAAAGCAACTTATAATTTAAATGATGTAGGGCGAAATTCCTTCAGAAAGTTTAAAAATTTTTAAAAAGAAAAATTCACTACATACCCTGTAAGTTTCTGCTTAAAAAATAAATTTGAGTTTCTGACTTCATTATAAGGCATAGCACAGATATTGGTCAGTAATATGACGAGAATTAGTAAGCTTGCTTAAGAATTGAAAGGAACTTAGTATTATGCCAGGCCTTAGTCCTTTATATTATGATATAATATGGTGTTTGCGTTCCTTATTCAAAAGATGTGGACATGATATAAGATTATGTCACGATCATTCTTAGATTACCATACACTTCATCCTTCCAGCATAAACGTGTGCTAGTTATTCTTGTCCAGCTTGTATACAATTCTAATTTGTAGCTGATAATACAAAATAGTACAGGGAAAAAAAAAAGGTGGGAAAAATTAATAGCTAATAGTATAATTTCCTAGTTGACGATCATGATGAATAAATAAATGTGTTTAATAGACATTTGGAAAAGGCTAAATTGTGCTATAATAAATAACTGCTCAAACTAAAACGATCTGTTTCCATTCACTTAGAAATTATAGGCAAAAGATATTGTGTTACATAAGCACGATACCTTAACAAAGGGGAAGTGATGACCAATTGAATTTTCTTATTAAGCCCGCATTCTTGAACATGCTTGCGAAGATTATCAACCTGTCATCATGTCATGGGTAGCACAAAAAATCAAAGAAAATTACTTCCCATCAAGAGAGAAACACTCTTGACATGGGTTCCACCTACTCAAACTGAAAAGACCCATTTGATATGAGACCAGTCTGTGAAATAATATAAAATAATAAAAAGTTCCCATATGCTCTAAACTTCAGCCCAAAGTGATTTTAAAAAAAAAAAAAAAAAAAAAACAGGTAAGGAAATCTTTATTTTAATTAACAAAAAGAAAAGGTTGAAATCTGAATCAATTTTAAGAGGCAAATACAATACCTGCTGCCAACCAAGCGGGGTAAGGTGAGCATCAAACAGTGCTTCAGATAAATATGCGTTGAAGTCTTTGTCTCCTTCTACATTGTGAATCCCTTGAGCATGCCTCACCTGCAACGCATTATCAATTATTTAAAAAAATGTGCAAATTACGTAAAATATATACACAAATGAAAAAATAAATAAATGATCAATATTTTTCGCAACACGAACCAGATGAATAGTTTTAGTACGATGCAAGGGGTAAAGACTCTGGCCTGCTGTGGAGGAATCCATATCTGCAAGAATAATAACAATTGAAAAAATAAATGAAAATGAACAAGCAAATTTCACAAAACAAACTAAAACCTTATCGAGGGCCAAAAAAAAATCTCTAGTCACGTCATTAGACGAACACAAACCAAATCGAGGCCAATCTGATCAGAAAATATATAAATAAATGAAATAGAGCAGTGATTGATAAAAAGAAAAGGGGGAACGTAAGTACCTGAGAGAGAAGAGAAGCGAAGAACAAAAGAAGAAGGATTGCGAATCGAAGAAAGAGAAAGAACGTGGTTTTGTGATGGTGGTGATGCGAAACGAGGATTGGTCGGAGGAGGAACAGAAATGGAGGAAGGATTTAAAGAGAGAGACGAGTTGGGAATTGGGACAGAAAATACAGACATAATTAGAATGAGAATAAAATAATAATTGTGATTGGGTGTGGATCGAAGAACGCGAAGTGGTCCTTTTTTGCGTTCAGCCCAACAAGAGGCGTAAACGCTCTGAATCCACACGCTAATAAAAAGGTTTGAATTTTAACTA
>CAOGCB010675853.1:0-16302 GCA_948266635.1 Cnidoscolus chayamansa
GTAATTAAATCTCCTTTCTTCTTAAGAAACAAGGTGTGATCTGCATTGCTTTGCCGGTACCCATATCTCTTCATGGCCATTGTAAATCTGCCGAACCAGGCTCTTGGTGACTGTTTAAGTCCATATAGGGCTTTCTTCAACCTGCATACCTGCTTTCCCTCACATCCCAGTTCAAATCCTGGTGGTTTCTCCATGTAGACCTCCTCCTTTAGTTCTCCGTGAAGAAAGGCATTCTTCACATCAAACTGATGCAGCGACCACCCTTCATTGGCTGCCACTGAAAAAAGAACCCTGATGGTGTCAATCTTGGCTACTGGCAAGAATGTTTCAGCATAATCTATCCTATAGGTTTGAGTGTAGCCCTTTGCTACAAGTCTCGCCTTGTGCCTTTCTATAGAACCATCTGCTTTATACTTGATGGTAAATACCCACCTACAACCCACTGGTTTTTTTCCTGCTGGCAGCTCACATACTTCCCATGTTTCATTCCCCTTTAAGGCTTCCATTTCTTCTTCCATTGCTTCCCTCCATTCCTTCTTCTGAAATGCCTCCTGTGCTGTACTTGGAATGTCCTCAACATACACAGTGCTCATGAATGACTTTGCTTCAGCAGAAATACTCCCCCTGACCAAGTCTCCTATCGGATACCTTGAAGACCCAGATTTATGTTCTGGAGAGTACCTCTTTGGTGGTACTCCTCTGGTGCTCTGTGGTGGCAAAGTATATCGGGATCTCTCTTCAGGTATGTCCTCAACTGTAGGTGATGCGTCCCACATCGCCCGCAGAATATAATCCTAGGCTAAATATAAGGCTGGGTTCAACCCTTCCCCTCCGAGCTAGCTTTTGGGGTGAAGTTAGGGGTTCAGTCCTTTGTCATTTGGTATCAGAGCTCTGGTTCCGTAAGAACGGTGTCTCATAGGGTTCGTCAGATCGCCGACTGAGGCAGTCGGGTCTTATGGGGGTAGGGATGATGCGTCCCACATCGCCCGCGGAATATAATCCTAGGCTAAATATAAGGCTGGGTTCAAGCCTTCCCCTCCGAGCTAGCTTTTGAGGTGAAGTTAGGGGTTCAGTCCTTTATCAGTAGGGGCACTGTCATGGTTAGTCTCAGACACTGTAGTAATCTCATTATCAGAAATATTTCATACCTCAGGGGTATCCCCCACAGGAGTATCATCTGGAGTTGGTACTGATTCAGTGGATTGTATACTGCATTCAGTGGTAGGCACAGTGGCATTGTCCACTTGTTCTATTGGATCAACTGTAGGCAAACTTGACAAATGAGGCTCACACAACCATTTCAGAGGATTACTTGAACTCTCCCCCTGATCCCTAAGAGGGTTTGAGTAATAATATTCTGTTTCGACATAATTGCAATCCGTAGTGATATACATACGCCTGTTGGGGGGATGGTAGCAATGGTACCCTTTCTGATGAATGGCATAACCCACAAAGACACATTTCAGGGCACAAGGGTCGAATTTGGTTCTATTTGTTTTGGAAATATGAACAAAAATAGTAGACCCTAATATTTTTAGAGGAAGAGAGGAAACATGTGGAGATGGAGAATGGGATGATAAGGCTTGAATCGGTGTTTGAAAGTTCAGGATTTTGATAGGAAGGCGATTAAGGAGATAGGTTGCAGTGGTAACAGCTTCAGGCCAAAAAGTTTAGGGAACACAAGGTTCAAACATAAGGGCACGAGTGATTTCGAGAAGAATACGGTTTTTTCTTTCAGCCACACCATTTTGTTGTGGTGTGTTAGGACAGGTCTTCTGGTGGATAATACCATGGTTTGTGCAAAAAGTTTTGAGAGAAGAGTTCACGTATTCCCCCCCATTATCAGTTCTGAGTATTTGTATATTCCTATGAAACTGGGTTTGGGCCATATGATAAAAAGCAATAAATTTGTCGGGTACCTCAAATTTATTTTTTAGCAAATATATCCATGTCATACGAGTAGTGTCGTCGATGAATAAAACAAAATACCGGAACGAAGAGTTTTGTGAATTAGGAGCGGGGCCCCATAAATCATAGTGTACTAAAGATAGAAAGGACTCAGTTCGGGTATTTTTTGGTTTAAACGTAGTTCGATGACTCTTTGCAAGCATACATGTTTCGCAAGAAAAGTCTATATTTCTATATAATAATGAGGGAAATAACAATTTTAAGTACCCTAAAGACGGATGTCCCAATCGCCTGTGCCACAGCCAAATTTGTTTATTAATTGATCCGTGAGCAAGATTTGCAGTACCGTTGTGTGCCACCTCATCAACATAATACAATCCGCCTTTCTTAGTGCCACGCCTAATGATCTCCCGTGTAGGAATATCCTGCAAGAGGCAAAAATGAGGATACATGAGTATGCGACAATTTAATTCATAGGTGACATGACTGATAGAAAGAAGCTTGCATGACAGTGAGGGCACATATAAACAATTTAAAAGTTTAATTTGTGAAGAAATTTCTGCTGTCCCTGCCCCTTTAACCTCTGAAAATCCCCCATTTACTGTCTGTATTTTTGTTTTGTTGGTGTGAGTAGGCTGAATTATATCAGTGGGGTCATAAGTCATCGTGCTGTAGCTCCACAATCAAAGATCCAGCTATTTTCCTTGTTATGGGCTTGTAAAAGGGGCCCATTGGTTTGAAAATGCTGGATATGGCTTGCTTCTTGGCTGTGGGCTTGAAAAACCACTGTTGGGCCCGGTCTTTCATCACTAATGGGCCTGGACCGCGTGCTAGACCGCACGCTCCCTTTATTTAAGCAGACTGGGCTCGGGACCATAGGTTGTGGCCCAAGCCCCTTATCACTGTCACCTACACAAAACCGGGTGGGTAGGGTTTTGGTACCTACATCGTTTTGTTGTGTGCCGCTCTCTGTCCCCAGCCTGATCGCTACAAACCCTATTTTTGTGTCGCCTCTGCCGCTGCTGGTGGCTTCATTGCTGCCCACGATGATGGCAACTGTGGTTTTATTTTGTTTGCCTGGCTTGTGACCATCTTCCCACTAGTTGGGAAATCCGACCAATTTAAAACACGTCTCCCGTGTATGTTTTGTCATTCCATAGTGGCTAAACCGGAGTTTTTGTTTATCAATCCCTTTGCCGGTCTCTGTTCGTTGCCTTTGAGTGTGACTCGGAATCCGGGAGAGAAGCCCGGCTCCAATCCCTTCCAATGATGTCGAGTCTATGTCTTTATTGGTTGCCGGCTTTAAGATCCGAAGCCTGGCGGCCTCCTTGCGCACCATTGCATACACCGACTCCACTAATGGAAGAGGCTCTCTACGAAGGATCTCTTGTCTGATGTCATAGTGTTTGGCATCTAGACCCCCCAGGAAGTTGAATAATCTCTTTTCTTGTGTAATTTTATTATATGTTGTGATATCTTCGTCAGATTTCATTGGGTTTGGTCTTCGGCAATCTATCGCCATCCATAACCCTTGCAAATTATTCCAGTACTGTTCTAGGGTTTGTTGCCCTTGGATCTAATAACTGGCTTGATTGTGCAGGTCGTAGATCTACAAGGAATCGCCACCACTCCCATACGTTACTGCCAAGACATCCCACAACGATTTGGATAACTGATATTCGGCTATGTTGTTTATCAAGTTAGGTTCGACGTTCTGGAGAATCCAGGAGAAGATGCTGAGATCCTCCTGTTCCGAGCAGAGGAATCCGGGATCTGTGGCTAGGGGTGCCGGTGTCTCTCTTGTGATGTAACCGTTTCAACCTCGCACACCGATTTTGACTCTCATGAGTCGTGCCCACAAGGGATAATTTTCCCCGTTAAGTTTGATGCTCACAGTGATTTTCTCGGAGCTGGACGGTTGAGCCGTAGTTGGAGCTAGAAGATTGTCGATGCCATTCCCGAGCAGGCTGGTGATCTACAGTGTAAGTTCGTTGGTGATGCCACCCTCCGAGTTCACTGTGCTGGTCGTCGACATTGGTTCCAGGTTTGATTTGGTTTCCGGATTGGTTTGATTTGTTGGTTTGATTGGTTGGTTTGATTTGGGTTGAGTTGGCTTGGCTAGTTCGATTTGATTTGGTATATGATGAACATGCAAATAATGATCAGTTTTGAATCATTACCTGCTCTGATACCATATTAGAGTAGAAAGAAATAATTTTATTGTATTATTCATACTGAGAAATCCTTAGATTTATACATTTGATCTTACAGAGAATAAGGTATGTAAATCAAGGACTTTTAATAAAATTTATTTTTTTAATTTCTTTCCTATTTTATTCCTATAATTTTGTGATTCTTCAACACCATGGTGATGCTTTCCATGCAAGAATTCCATCCACAATGGCTCATGAAACCTCCTGTTGTTGGGTGGTTTAAAATCTCCAGCTGCGGTACCCAATCTCTCACCACCAATCCCATGCCATCCACCGAGTTCTCATACCCTTTTGGGAGCTCATATATTCTTTCATTATCTCCATTGAAAACATCTCCTTTCTCAGCTTCTCTCATTACTGATGTGGTCTCACAAAATCTTGCTGACTTGTGCAATCATTGGACCTGCAAAATAGAGAAAAATTACCGATACTCAAGTAAGAGCTTAACAAGAAAAGAAATCTCTTGAAAGCTTAAAGAGAAGAGCAAAATAAAATTTATAGAGTCAAGAATCTGTTGAATATTTGGGTAAGAGCCTAAAGAATATGATGTGTATGCCTGAGGTCTGCAACCTCTTTATATAAGCCTTTATAGGCTAAGAGATCCTTTTGGACTCGAGAGTTTGTAATTCTCTTAGGGTAGGATTCTATAGTTTGTTTATCTTTCTTATTTCTGAACCAAGACTCTTGGTCCTTAACTATTTTTTGGATTAGACTCTATTATAGTTTGGACTAAGTCTTATAGTTAGGTCCAAATACTAATTTGTCACTTGGACTAAGTCATAGATCAATAATCAAAGTATTTAATAATTTCAAACCATATCATATGGCCTGCCTTAAGGTTCAGAATATTTAATTCCAGGTGTGATGGATTTGTTTATTTCTTTCTTTTCTTTTTTTAGTGATCGAGTAATACGTCTTACTCTTTTTAACTTGGCCAAGTAGGCGGACTTATACAAAATAAGTAAATCGATTGACAATTGACTTAATATCCTGACTTATTTGAAAGGACAAACTTACTTTTTTGGCTTAACTAATTTAGAGAGGTTTTACACTCTTGACCGAGTCTAGTAGGCTGACTTACTTTAGTTGAATAGAATGACCTTTTAGTACTCGATTTACTTCGACTTACTTTTTGACTTGTTGTATCGACTTACTTGATAGACAGACTCGGTCAAGTAATGGAGGCAATGGGTGATCAATTCTCACCTCTTGTTATGTAATGACTTTCTCCATGGAAATAAGAAATAGCTCAAGTTGGAGAAGAGCTTACCAGTCCTACTAAGTGAATAGTAATCTCGTGTCACTATTCTAGAAGACCAAATGAAGTCCAAAACTTATAAATGATATACTGGTAGAAATCATAGAATATTAGCTACAAATGTCTAGAATACCATTTTATGAAATTAGATCATTTGATACATGAAAAAAGAGGAAGAATAGACAAAGGTCAAACTGCCATATTCTTTAAGTAGCAGAACAGAGCAATGAATGTTTAAATGATTTCGAGGTCTTAATGAAGAGATAAAACTATGAAATTTGGCATGAGACTTTTTTAGAATGGTAGCTAAAAGTTTCATGTTTGAAACTTTGGTTAAAACTGAACTTAAATAGGTTAAAAGATAAGATGAAGGGAAGATGTCATTGTGATTCTGTAGCAAGACTGCAGAAATAGAAATGGTCACTTTGGTAATGAAATGAAGTTCAAATGACCTGAGATTTTTAGAGGGCATTTGTTTATATGGTATAGAACTTCAGTTAAAATTTGAGATCAAAATGACTTGAATAGATGGAGAAATGAATTGGAAAACACTAAATGTTAGTAATAGAGGTACTTTATCAGGTATTAGATTTGAGTAAATAGAAAGTGGCTCAAATGAACTTTAAATGAGCTAAAATTTTATGGAAAGTTTGAATGTTAAGTGTTTTAGAATTTTATAAAATTTGGGAGCATTTGGAGTTAAGGAAGTGGGGTTTTTACCTTTGGGAATAGAGGTCGCGACTAAGCTTCATGGGCACGACTTTGGACAAAACCAGACAATGGCTTCTGGACAAAAGTCGTGAGCATGACCAGGGAAGTCGCGAGCGCGAATTGGTCCAAAATAGGCGGAAACTTTATTTTCAAAGTTGCGAGCGCGACATGGGATCTCGCGGGCGCAAAAATGGCTAGAATCAGATAGAAACTTTAAAGAAGCATTCGTGAGCGCGACTTGTAGGCTCGCGAGCGCGATTTGCTTCTGTCAAAGAGAAATTTTGGAAAAAATGTTAAGACTTGAACCATATCTTGGGGATTTAATAATAGACTTTTGTTTATAGTATTTAATGAATACTTTTGAATGAAAAGTATCATAGTATATTGATAAGTATTGTAATGTGAATAGGTGTTCAAATCGAAACTAATCTTGAAGCTCTGAATAGAGTGGAAAAAGGGAAAGCTATAGAATGTAAGTTAGGGTCATTGTGTAACGTTGTGCACAATGACTATATGTTGCATAATTGTAATTGTTATGTTGTAACTTATGAGATCATCATGCTACGATGTGCATGGTGATATTTTATGTAATGTGTGTATGCTTGTGATATTTTGATTGTGAATTTGTAATATGAATGAGAGTGATGTTTGATGAAATGAGAATGGTAGTAAAGAAAAGTTTGTGAATATGATTGTGGAACCATGAGAAGTCTTGATGCATACATGAATTCATACAGCATATCATGCATAATCAGGAAGAACCATGAAGAGGAAGAGGTGACCCATAATATAAAAGAAAAATGGGAAGAACCATGAAGAGGTAGTGGTGACCCATATGTGATAAAAGAATAATATGCAAATGATATTGATAAATGTGTATGGTATACCATTGGAAGTTAAGATATGATGATATGAGTATTAGAGGAAAGAAGAATGGTGGATGCATAACATGAAATGCATTCATATAATAGAATATGACATTGCTGTGTTAAATTAATTAGATTGTAATTTTTAGGATAATGACTATATGGATTGTGTTAATTATTCAATATGATGTTTGTTAAGAATACATTAATTGTGGATATGTTTGCCTTAATTTGATATGTTGCATGCTTTATGTGCCTTGTGTATAACTTACTGAGTGTTATACTCAATGTTTATCCCTGATATAAACGCAGGTCAAAGCAGCAAGAGTAAGCAAGGAGAGTAGAAGGCTTGCTTGATAAAGTTGGTTCAGAGGTAGATAAGTTGTAAAGTATAGTTAATTCCAAAGTTATTGTAATATAAATTTTACTTTTGTAACTATCACATTAAGCTGAGGCAGTAATGTAATATAAACATATTTATGCTGCGTGGATTTCTAACTCTGATAAGTATTTTGTAAATGCTTTTATTTATTAAGTTTGTGAATGAACTTTTGAATTAAATGGATGTTTTATAATTTATAATAAGGTTTTAGAAAGAAATGATGGCGATGTTATGTTTGAAATATTTTGGAAGAAAAAAAAACATTATTCCATGTTTTAAATGATATGTTTGAAATTGCGAAAATTTTTTACAGGTTTTTATTGAGTTATGATCCAAACCTATCCCTTACAGGGTGAGTAGTGGTTTTCCTGTAGAAGAAGTAGGAAATCACTAGTCATTCTGTGGGAGACATGTCATGGGAGATGTGACAAGTAGACTAAAAAAAGCTAACATATGAAGAAACAAGATAATGATTTAAAGTATGAGAGAAGCACCTATAACCCTTTAGAAGATGCGAATAACCCAAAAATACACATTTGAGAGACTTAGGATCTAATTTAGTTAAATGTGGACGAATATCTCTCACAAAACAGGTACTGCAAAAAATATGAGGTTCAACAAGGAACAAAGGTTTAGCAGGAAACAAAATAGAATATGGAATATTATCGTCTAGAACAAATGAAGGCATATGATTAATAAAAAAAAAGCTATAGACACAACATCAGCCCAAAAACATTTAGGAACTTTCATGTGGAAAAGTAAAGCTCTAGCTATCTTAAGGAGGTACTGATTTTTTCTTTCTACAACTCCATTTTGCGATGGAGTATCAGCACAAGAAGACTAGTGAAGAATGCCATTCTGAGTCATGTAATTTTGAAATTTTTCTGAAAAATACTCTTTAGTATTACGACTTTGCAATATACATATTGAACTATCGAATTGTCTTAATCTCAGCACAAAATGCACAGAAGATAGAGAATAATTATGAATGAGCCTTCATTAGATATATCCATGTAACATGAGAATGATCATCAACGAAGGTAACAAAATATTTAAATCCAACTTTTGACACTATAGAAT
Organism: Cnidoscolus chayamansa; assembly: GCA_948266635.1. Classification (NCBI taxonomy): domain Eukaryota; kingdom Viridiplantae; phylum Streptophyta; class Magnoliopsida; order Malpighiales; family Euphorbiaceae; genus Cnidoscolus; species Cnidoscolus chayamansa. Next base: position 8,419 of record CAOGCB010675853.1, read on the forward strand.
ATGGACTCCAAACATCTGAATGAACTAACTCAAAAAGGGACGAAACCCATTAACTCACATAAGAAGATAAATGAGAACGATGATGTTTAGTAAACTAACATGACTCACATTCTAGAACAGACACATATTTAAATTGTGGACATAATTTCTCTAAGGTAGATAAAAAAAGATGTCTCAACCGATAATGAATTTTGAAAGGAGATAGAGAACTAGAAAAAGTAAGATATCTTGGTACTTGATTATCCAAAAGATAGAGACCTCCTGACTCATAAACTTTACCAAGAATCTGCTTTGTTGTAAGATCCTGAAATAAGCAATAATTAGGGAAGAATGAGACAATAATTTAAAGCTCGAGTAAGTTTGCCAACATAAAGTAAATTGAAAGAAAACTTAGATAAATATAAAACAAAAGATAAGGAAAGAGATGATGTTGGGTTATCAATTCTAGATCCAATAACACAAGATGTAGATCCATTAGCTAAAGTAAATGGCAAAGAAGTTGTATGAGGCTGAAAGGACTCAAAAGGGTAGAATTATCTGTCATATGATATGTTGCACCAGAATCAATGACCCATTTGGACGAGGAAGAAACAAGACATGTGTTTTTACCAAACTCGATGATGGCGGTGATAGAAGAATTTTTAGATTTTAAAGATGCTTGTTACTCAGAAAATTATGCAAATTAATCTGTAGACACTAAAATGGTTTTCTTAGAGGATGAAGCAACAACAAGTTCCTCAGTTTCCATATTAGCCTTTTGAGACCTTTGGTTCTTTTTCTGAAGTTTCAAACACATCCGTTTTGTGTGACTAGGTTCATGACAATAATAATAAACAATTCCTCTAGAGTCAGTATTGGGAATTCTCCCCATACTATGATGGTTACTGCTGTTTCCTCCTCTATTATTTTATCTACTACCATGATTAATAAGAGCACTATTGACAGGTTGTGAGATCTGAGAAGTTCTTGTACGAAAACACATGTGAAAGCATCATGTAAAGAGGATATCTCAGGACTAGAAAGAATATGAGATTTAACAGTTTCATATTCTGAAGGTAAACCAATAAGAAAACTCATAACTACCATTTGTTCACGTTGAGCTTGTTGAACTTTTACATCAGGACTAAAGGGTAGCAACACATTGAGTTCTTTATAAACCATTTTGAAATCCATAAAGTACGCAGTGAGCATTTTATCCTGCTTTTCAGAGCGATAAAAGGCCTTGCACACATCATAGATAGGAGAAATATTACATTTATCATAATACAGAAAATCTAAATAATCCATTAATTTCTTAATGTACTCATAGTGATTGATTAAGCTAATTACATCACTTTGAATATAATTCTGAATCTGTAGAAATAATCGAGCATCTTCTCTCAACCATATTTAATTTATTTCATCAATTGGGGGATCCATGATAAGGTGATCATCTTTATTGAAACTTCGGAGATAAATTCGAATAGTCTTGCTCCACTCAAAATAATTTGAGCCATTTAACTTATGTTTTGTGATCTTCGTCATCATAAAAATTAGATCAACTACCGTCTTACCATCGACCGTCTTACTTCCGGTCATTATTTAAATAGGAAATGAACAAATTCCACAAAAAATCAAATCAAAGATAGCTAAAAAAATTGCTAGCACAACAAACCAAAATCTGAAATTCAAACCAATCGAAAAATTCGCCAAAAGCACCTAGAAGGAACCAACCAAATGCTTAATTGGACCCAAACTCATACCAGATTTGAAGAGGCGACGCCGGAGGTAGAAGAAGGTAGTCAGAAAATGGCTTACACACCCTTACTCGCCAGCGCATGGGAGTGTCGCCGGAACTTCCATCAGCGTGTGTGACTCAATCGTGGAGGTTTGGCTGCGATTTCCTACTGAAGGCCAGCGGGCATTAAATGAACCTTTTTGGATGGGTTGTGATAAAAATTAGTTGCCCTAAATTGGTGATCTAAAAATTCACTGGTGTGGACCATAAATTGAAACTTTAATAACTCTCTAAAAAATACTCCTTAGACTTTGATACCATGTTGAAAAGAATAGGAGAGTTTTATTTATCATGATGAAGAGATTGGTACACATATATATAGATAAAATATATCCTAAATCAATGACCTACTCAAGTTCTGCGTTCTATCTTTTCTGATAGATCTCAACTACTTATAATTCTTATTTGTCTCCTGATATATATCAATACTACATTCTGTAACATGAGCAATAACAATATTATCAATAATATTTATGTCAAACACAAAACTAGTTGAGGAGCATCAACAATATTTGATAAATAATTCTTAATTCTATTAGTAAGTAGCTTAGTAATAATTAGTACCTATAATTTTATAATACTCTTGAAACTATTTGTTGAAAATATTTATTATAGTAATTATTATTTGTCTTTAATTAAATATGTTAAGTATTAAGTTAAGAAATCTATACACTTCAATTACATTTCAAATTGGCCAAGTATTAGAGTTTTAAATTTCATATTATCATAAAATGAAGATAAATAAATTATTCCCATATCTAAAAAGAAAATAAACTTACTATACATCTTATGTATAAAGTACTAATTAGGAGAAATGTTTAATAATACTCGTTAATCTGAGTAAATCAGTACTTCAAATTTAATTATTACATGTTTGATGAATTCTTGATAAGAATAAGACATTTGAAGAATGGAAATTTTTATTGTTAAAACCAATAAGAGGATATTAACTTATAAATTTTAGATTAATCAGTTGATGATATATGAGCAATGAAAGAATCGATCTCCATGCGAGAATCTCCACCTTCAACCATTGATTGTCTTACAGACTCACCCAGTTCTTCTGCTCTCTTTCTTATTTCATTTCCTTCATCTGAAGCCATTAGCTTCTTTACTGAGCTTTCAACCATCTTTGCTGTGACAATCTCATCTCTGAGTGCCCATTCCTTAACAGTAACACCAATCTTAAGTAACTCTGTTATTAGTACAGCATTTCTTGGTTGATCTGAATGCATTGGCCAAGCAGCAATTGGCACTCCCATGGTTATGCTTTCCAAGCAAGAATTCCATCCACAGTGGCTCATGAATCCTCCTGTTGCTGGGTGGGCTAAAATCTCCAGTTGCGGTACCCAATCTCTCACCACCAATCCCATGCCATCCACTGAATTCTCATACCCGTTTGGGAGCTCAGCTATTCTTTCATTATCTCGATTGAAAACATCTCCTTTATCAGCATCTCTCAGTACCCATATGAACTTTTGGCTGCTTTCCTTCAACCCAATTGCTAGCTGCTTGATTTGTTCATTGTTCATGGCTGTCGTAGTCCCAAAAGACACGTAAAACACTGAGTTTATTGCTTGTTTATCCAGCCATTCCAAGCAAATATGTTTTCGACTCGAGCCTTTTCTTTCTGCAGGTGTTATTACAGGATTAGAAGGACCTATAGCCCAATGTTTCTTCTCAGTACTTTTATCCATTGTCTCGAGCAAGTCCATGAAAGCACCTTCTATCAATCTGCATGTGTTGTACACACACCCTGAATCAAACGTGCCATACTGATATTCAGAAGCAATCACATCCAAGAACTCGTCGGTGAAGCATCCTTCAAGAGTGGGAATGTCTTCTGGGATAGCCCCATTTTCTTGAATACTCAAATTATGTCTCCCCACTCTTTCCAACTGAAACAAGAACAGGGCAAAAGCCGATACGACATGGAAATTGTAGGACTCCGCGTTGGAGATTAATGGAACTTCTTGAACCACAGACGTCATTAGAGAATCATGGATGACAATTACTTTTCTTGCCTGGCTCGAAAGTGAACGCAGAAGCAAAGAGACAGGCTCTCGGAGATGAGATGAAGCATGACGGACAGGAGGTATCAAATGAGAAGGGAACTTGATCTTAGCATTTGGGTTGGGAGGAGCGCAAGCAAAAGGTGGGACTTCAAAGTCATGGAAATGGATACTAGCGAGTGCAGGTGCATCCCATCCATTAACGCGTACCTTAGCCTGGCGGTTGTGGGTGGCGGTACCGACGAAGTGGACAGGAATGTTGTAAGAAAGTATGAGCCTGGAGAGTTGGAGGAGCGGGTTGATGTGGCCTTGTGCTGGTAGAGGCACCATAACCACGACTACTTGTGATTGTTTTAGGCCATTTTGGTCATCAAGGGCTTGAAGTTGGTGGTTAGCCATATGGATGATTGTTCATCTTGGCTTTGTGGGTGAGCATTTTATAGATATTAGAAAATAATTGTAATTTAATTATTGGGTTTCTTTTTTTTATAAAGATAATAAGATTAGTCAAGATCTGAATGTCTAATTATAATATTACGTTTACATAAAACTAACGGTAATAATAAAGAATTTTCTAATACATATCAATTAATTTAGCTTTGGTTGACTGAAGTTGGATCCATGTGAAGTTGTCTAATGGATACGTTAGTCAATAATAGTTAACCATGTTGCTTAACCGTGAAAAACTCAACAAGTAGAACAATTTTGATTATAGAAATAAAGCCTCACATTTCATTGCTGCCAATTATCATTTATTAATCATTTCCACTTGTTACTAAATATTTAAATACTCTTTAATTTCATTGATATTAAAGTCATTGCAACTGTAATAGCTTGCTACTGTTGCTACCGAAACTCTAAAAAACCTTAATATATATATATATTCACGAGAGACATACAATAAATATAAAAAGATCATTAAATTTCTACTACATATGGACATCATTATATACAATCCCATCAAAATATAAATCTTACATACATTACATCCCTCTATAACATATATCAAAATTAAAAATTTGTCTAGAGATCTAAAGAAATAAAACATAAAACGTAGGGGTACAATACAACCTATCTCCAATGAACATATGTCTAGAGTCTACTATGCTTTTTTACTCTGATTTCCTGTTAACCTATAAAGATTGGGAAGTTTTGAATAGGATAAGTTATTGAAAGTAGCCAAACGAATAGGTATAGAAAAATATTTATAAAATTATATATTTTTGTGCTCCGTGAATGCATCGCTCCATGAATGCATCACAAGTTAAACAGTTCACATAAAGATTTTCAAATCTAATAGTGCTCGGCTTGCTTGCAAGCTCTGCATGATTTTCACAAAACATAAAAATGTATAACGACAAGGACTTCTAATAGGCCATCTTGGTCTTACTATATGCCATCATATCAGTATTAACATAACATAACATGGAGAAAGTTAGCAGGTTATCCTAAATCTACCATGCACATCACAATTAATAATGCAATGCAACATTTAACATGAAACTAAAACATACAACCTAAAACATTAGGATACATGAGCATGCCAAAATTTATTTTTCTGCAAACATAATACATCATTGTTTCTTACCCACTCACCTCTCACTAGCGTGTGTAGACTGATCCTAGTTCTGTCACTAATATCATTGTGTCCGATGACTGATCCTACAAGTGGAGGACTTAGCATTAGAGATCAAACTTTTGATTAATTCTACTCCACAATTTACTCTATTGTCTCGAGGTTGTGTGCCCAAGAGGGAGTGAATTGGTTACCTTTTAATTTTTCTTAAATTTCTAAGTTATTACTCTAAACTTGTATGCGAAATAGTGACTTAGTACTTTTAAAATGAATTCTATTCTGATTTGAATATTTCGTTTAGGTGAACTAAAGATGCTGAGGTTAAATCTACCTTAACTAATTTTCATCTACAGAACGGTTACTTTTCGCGCTACTGTTCACGGCAGAATTAGCTAAGCTCTCTAGTTATCTAATTTCAGTTCTGTTTCATTTAGTTCTCAAGTATACTCATTCAAATTTCAATAAATTTCAATAAAATAATATAAAAAATTGATAAGTAATAAATCAAAGAAGAGTAGAGTTAAGAAAATTCAAACACAAAGATTTATAGTGGTTCGGCTAACTCCAGCCTACGTCCACGCTTCTCAATCTTCTCCTTAAGAGTTCCACTATCTATCTCTTTTCCCAGGTAAGAGATGGAACATTTACAGTTTCCAAGCTTTACAGGTACTTAGACAACCTCTTCCAAGCTTCACAGGTGCTTAGACGACCTCTTTCAAGCTTCACAGGTGCTAGGAAACCTCTTACAAGTTTGAATACCCCTCAAACTTCTTTTAGCTTTAAGGTGCTAAACTACCTCTTCCAAGTGATGCAATCTTACTTGAATACAATAAATGTTTTTACAGAATATCATAATAAAAAATATCTCTTTCAACAATTACAACATAATGCTATTAATAAGAGAGAAGATATGCCAATGAAACTCTTAAATGAATGCTAAAAATAATGAAAAATCTATGCAGTAAGTTTGCTCAATAATATCGTGCATTCATTAGCCAAAACATGGTGTAAATGCAGGTATTTATAGAGGAGAATCTGCTCTTGAAGTTCCTACACAAGAAGACACCACAATAGCTAGTTTTCTAGTCGTTGGAGTTTGGCAGACGGCTGCAGAGTCTATGCACTCCATACTGTGTTAGACTTTCTATTAGGCTTGACTCAAAATTAACTTAGCTAAAAATACTAACTCTAAAGTAGCTTGGCTAATTTCAAAATTAGCTTAGCTAAAAATATTGACTCTAAAAGTAGTTTAGCTAAAAATGTTTCGTCTAAAAATAGTTTAACTAATTTTGAGAACAATAGGTTGATTTCAAAATTGGTTGGCTAATTTCATTTTCATTGGCTTTTTTCAGAACTGGTTGGCTATTTTCTTTCTCATATGAAAAAGACTTCATCTAAAATTAGTTAGCTAATTTTAGCCTTTGAGCTAAAATTAGGGAATACATGAGAGATCATTGGCATAAATTCTCAATTCTCTTATATGTTTTTCGGCTTGTGTCTTATTTCTTCATATATCTTTATAACAAGCTTCCTTTCCATGCTCTTTTCAAATCTTCACTCTTTCGTTCTTCTTTCTTCCTTTGGCCTGAAATTCTTGAACCATTTGTTAGTACAATTCATTAAGTTTTGTTATCATCAAAATAAGTTTTCTCCTTATGGGGTCAACAATCTCCCCCTTTTTGATGATGACAAAATTTAATGCTCACAAGAAGAAATATATAGCATTATCGTATAAGATACTCACATGAAAGAATAATATGCTCTTTAAAGAAATACTTTTCCTGAGTTTATGCTGGAGAGTTCTTAGCTCCCCCTGAATTGTGAATCTTCGTTTGTCAAAGATCATATTTCATAATTTTGAGCAGTTTTCATGAATTGATCAATAAAAAACAACTTGAAATAAAATTCACACACTTTTCACAATATTCAGTTGCAGTCAGAATTAACATAATTAATTGATCAACAAGAACACAATACACAGTTGTTGTTAAAACATTAAGTTCATTTGTCATAACCAAATAATATCAATAATATCCATCATAATTCACCAATATTCATAATTCACATTTTCTTCTCTCCTTTTTTGTCATCACTCAAAAAGAGATTTGTGAGCTTAAAAAAATTGAAATATTAAAGTGAAATGATCGTTAACAGCTGTAGTATTATCTTATAGATCAAAGGCATCACAATATCATCAATTCCATAAACACAATTCATAAGCATACAAATGAGTGAGATTTATAAATGCAGACAAATATATTGATATTAGGCATAAATCCACAATGTGTCAGGCATAAGTGCTGATAATATATTCTTTTTCTAATATTTTAAGACTTAAATTTGATGATTCTAAGAAAATCAGAGATAAGAAGGCTTTGCTGCATTTTCAGATTCTCCAAGTTTGACATATTTGGTTTTCAGACTATGTATTTTACTTCTCCAGAGTGGAGCAGCAACCACTAGTGTTTTTGGTGGTTTGACTATTTTTAGGAATTGAGCAATGAATTCTATTGCAGATT